>OZ005763.1:9450159-9707962 GCA_963930825.1 Silvanus unidentatus
TATCTTTATTATTTTTCTATTTCATGTATATATAAAAAAAAAGTTCAGAAAAAAAATGGAAATTAAGTGTCCATATATATGATCCCTGAAATAGAAAAGAAAACATTATTAATAAAAAAACAAAAAATGTGTAAAAAAACGGAAAGGAATTTTCTTACGTTTTTTCTACAAAAATAGTTCTTCTTCTTCTTCTTAGTTTATAAAAATTCCACTTGCCACCATTTGTTGGTTTGATTGGGCTTTCGTACAATGAAGGAGAGATTTTCTCCATTCTTTAGTCTCACATTATATTCGGGAACGTTTTCCAGTAACCGGTTGTATCTTTTTGGCAATATGACATCATTTTCGAGGCCTTCAATTATCATAAGAACTGCTTGACCATATTTTGTCTGAATGACTCTTAGAGAGCGTATTTTATATGTCACATCCTCCTCTAATTCGGAAATTTTGATGAAGGGTCTTGATACAGTATTAAATTCAGTATTCATTTTTCGTCTTCTTTTTCTTCTTCTTTCTGATAAATTCACTTTACAAAAAATATACTTTATCTTAATATAAAAAAAAATAAAATATTGATACTGAGATTGGAAATGAATGTGCAGCGGCTTTTAAACAAGGAAAAATACGTCATCATCCCCCATCCAACCATATCCCACCACACACGCACACGCACAAACCAATTTCTTAGTGGGGTGGGGTGGGGGAGTGTTGTTGTTGTTTGTTGTTCTGTAATTTCTTCAATGATTCATCACAATTATAAGAAGAGTATTTTTTTAATTGTGTGTGTGTGTTTCTCTTGGCGCGAAAAAAAAGGGTGTATATGTATAAATGGATAATACAATAGGATTCATGACTTAGTTAGTTTCTAATTGGCAATATGTCAACTGATGAGAATACCAACACTCATCATCATCATCATCATCATCATCCAGAAACTGTTACATCTATTAGTGATAATTTTTTGAAAAAACTCCGTAAAACATTTCCATTGCTAAGAAAAAAAGATGAAGTGATTGCTATTTTAAAACAAACGAATAAGTGTATTCAAACATTACGGAAAGTGATTGGCTTAAAGAAAAAAGATGATCAAGATAATGTAAGCAACATATTGTTCCTCAATGATAACATTCTAAAACTAACAAACAATTTAAGTTTATTGAAAACATGTAGAAAAAGACTACATTTAATTCAAAAGGAAAAATTAAATATTATTGGTGGCGCAGGTTTGACGACTGCTAATACCATCACATCAAAGACAAACCGTAATCGTGGTCGGACACAGCAACAACAGCGACAAAAGAAATATCAAAATTGTGTAGAATGGGAAAATTTAGAGAATTGTTTTAGGAATAGTATCAGTAGTGGCATAATTACAAATTTAACGGTAAAAGATCCTGTTATGTTTCTAGATAAAGCACAGAAATGTTTTCTGTTGCAAGTGAAGAAGAAATTGCAGGAAAATCATAATTGCATAAAAGTCAATTGTACATTTACTGGTGAATTTGCGAAAAAGAGTGGCGAGATTCTAGAGACAGATTTAAAGTCATTCACCACGAGGAATGAAGTAATTGATGCAACTACAAATTTAAAGGAATGGTATGACACGTTGGTGAAAGATAAAATTTTGAATAGACTTAGTGAATTTCAAGAACGTGATTCAGGATGGAGTTTGTCGGAAATAATATCATTAAAAGTGATTTTTAACTGATGCAATCCATTAAATGCAGCGGGTACTTCTTCTTCTTCTACATATACGGAAGTACCGAAATTTATAGCCAATAAAAAGGCAGTGATTAATATAAAAAACAATGATCAATATTGTTTTTTGTGGTGTATTGTGGCTGCTTTACACCCCACAGATAAAGATGCACAAAGAATGACAAAATATCCACACTTTAGTGAAGTGTTAAAATATGATGGTATAAAGTTTCCATTCAATGTGCGTGATTTGAAAAGATTTGAGAAACTTAACAATTTAAGCATTAATATATTTTATGTGAGCAACAAACAAATATATCCATTGACAATAAAAAAAAGCAATTATGAAGATGAAGATGATGATGGGAATAATAATAATAAATGTATAAATTTATTAATGTTGGAAAATGTGGAAGGTGGATGTTCTCATTATGTGTTAATTAAAAATTTAAATTGCTTATTATTTAATCAGTTATCATCGAATAAAAATCAAAAATATGTTTGTGAACGGTGTTTAAATTATTTTTCTTCAAAGTGTGTTTTAATTAAACATTTAAATTATTGTAAAAATAAAAAAGTGTGTCACATAAAAGTGCCCTCATCGTCGTCGTCGAATCATATTCTACAATTTAAGAATTTCTCCCACAAGATACCAGTTTGTTTTGTATTATATGCCGATTTAGAATGTATTTTGGAGCCCATTATTATATATGGTGATGAAAAAGAAAACAAAAAACGTGGTGGTGGTGGTTCCATTGAAAGATATCAAAAACACATACCACACAGTATTGCCTATTACTTAAAATGCAATTATGATGATTCACTCTCTCAATTTAAATTAATTAGAGATAAGAACTGTATAAAGTTATTTATAATGGATTTGCATAAAATTGCAATAACAGTCAACGAAATACTCAATCGTATAGTTCCAATGGCTGAATTGACTTTAGAACAGGAAATAGCACACTATACTGCCACAACATGTCATATTTGTGAAGAACCATTTAATGTCACATTAGACGAAGATGATGATGATGATGTACGTGTAAAAGACCATTGTCATGTGACTGGAACATATAGAGGAGCCGCACACCCTCAATGTAATTTACAATTTCAACAATCCAAAGTAATTCCAATGGTTTTTCACAATTTAAGCGGCTACGATTCTCATTTTATAATTGAAGAACTGGCAACAGGCATCAAAGGACCCATTTCTCTTCTACCCATAAACAAGGAGAAATATATATCGTTCACAAAGAAAATTGAAAATACAAACATCAGTTTGAGATTCATTGATTCCTTCAGATTTATGGCATCCAGTTTGGACAAATTATCCTCGTACTTGCGTGCCGAAGAAAAGACCATAATGAGATCGTTTTATCCGAATGACAATGAATTTAAATTGTTATTGCGAAAAGGTGTTTTTCCCTATGCATACATTGATAGTTGGGAAAAATTAAATGAAACTCATCTGCCGACAAGAGAGGCTTTCTTCAATGAACTGAAAAACGAGACAATATCTGCGGAAGATTATAGACATGCTGAGAATGTATGGCAAACATTTAATGTGCACACACTAGGTGAATACTCGGACATATACCTTAAAACAGATGTGATTTTATTGAGTGATGTATTTGAAAATTTCCGTAAAACATGTTATAGGACCTATCAATTGGATCCATTGCACTATTTCACATCGCCCGGTCTAAGTTTTGATGCAATGCTAAAAAATACACGCATAAAATTGCATTTAATGCAAGATATTGATATGATTTTGTTTATTGAATTGGGAATACGTGGCGGCTATTCTGCTGTAATAAAATCGTGTGCAAAAGCCAACAATAAATATATGATGGATGACTATGACCCCACCCAATTGGACACTTATCTAATTTATATAGATAAAAATGCATTATATTCAACGACAATGTGTGAGTTTCTACCATACCAAGATTTTGAATGGTTAAAAGAGGATGAATACAACAGCGGTAGCGACGGCGGTAGCGATGGTAATTCTTTCGATGTATTATCAATTGAAGACAATGCAGAATATGGTTATATTTTGGAGGTGGACCTTCATTATCCATCTCATCTACACAATTTACACAAAGATTTTCCATTGGCCCCCGAACATTTAACACCACCGGGCAGTAAACACAGTAAATTAATGACAACATTATACGATAAACACAACTATGTTATTCACTATAGAAATTTAAAGATTTATTTAAAGAGAGGATTGGTTTTGCGAAAAATCCACCGAATATTGAAATTTAAACAGTGTGCCTGGATGAAAAGTTATGTGGAATTGAATATAAATTTGCGAAAACAATCAAAAAATGATTTCGAAAAAAATTTCTTCAAGTTAATGGTGAATTCGGCATTTGGAAAGACCATTGAAAATGTAAGGAAATATAAAGATGTTAAATTAGTGACGAGTTAAGGGGGAAGATCTGGAGCACGGGCCCTAATATCGAAACCGAATTTTCACAGTTTGGAAATATATGATAATGATATGGTGATTATAGAAATGCAACGAAATGAGGTGGAAATGAACAAACCCATTTATATTGGTTTTACAATTTTAGATTTAAGTAAATTACACATGTATAATTTTCATTATGACTATATATTAAGACAATTTGATGAAAATAGCGTGGATTTATGTTACACGGACACAGACAGTTTTATATATCTATTTAAAAATATTGATTTCTATGAATATATAAGACGTGATTGTAGGGAATATTTCGATACAAGCGACTATGATGAAGCGAATATTTTTAATATACCGCGTGTGAATAGGAAGGAACTTGGTATGTTTAAAGATGAAAATGCCGATCGCATTATGTTGGAATTTATTGGTCTACGATCGAAAATGTATTCATTTAAAATGTGGGGTGGTGGTGGTGACGGTGTTGGTGGGGAAATAAAAAGGTCCAAGGGAGTAGTTGGTAGTACATTGAAAACAATCACATTTGATGATTATAAGAATTGTTTATTGAATCAACGGGAAATGGTAAGACAACAAATTCTATTGCAAAGTAAGAAACATGTAATGTATTCGATAAAACAGCGAAAAATTGTTTTGAATGTTGGTGATGATAAAAGAATGTCACTGCATGATTCATTAGACAGTTTGCCGTGGGGTTTTGTGGAAGAAACAGTAGCAAGAGCAGCAGAAGCAACAGGAGCCGAACCACCACCCCATCAGTAGGTACCATTATACAAAGACACACACTAGACAAATACTACTTAAACAAAACAAAAAATGTTATCAAAAAGTGAAATAAAACTTGTAAATGATTTACATGACAGTAATTCTGTGGTATATCAGAATCACTTGGTGGAAAGAATAAAAAGTTCAAATGTGAGTGAAATGAATATGATTTTAAAACGTATCGCAATTCCAAGCACACACATTTTAACATATGATATATTACGATTGTGCAATGTTGAAATGTTAAATGTGTTACTCTCATCCCAATTGGAACATGATAAATTTATTGTATTAATTGCTAATAAATTGTTAAATTTAAATGTAATTGATTTTACATATGAAAATTTAAGTGAAATCATCAGTACTGTACCATATAAGGATTTCACAGATGACTACAAATGTTATTTAATAATGCAATTAACAAAACTGGATATTAATAAACCCAATTTTGATGCAACATCCTCATCATATTTGTATTTACATATATTATCCAATTACAAGAATTGTAATTATTATATTAACAAAATTATGTGTACTGGAATTTTTAATGCAAATCCCATCTTTGTTGGGAATATGTTGAAAACTTTGGAAGAGAAAAATTTACACTTCAAATTGGAGATATTAACAAGAGACTCACATATGGATGTAGTAAAATGGCTTTTGAAAAATTTGCGAAAAATGGAGAAAAACGAAGATGTGGGATGGAGGTGTGGACCTGATTCGGGTTTATGGCCATCAGGAAATCCAGAAGATTACGTTGCCACAATGGAGTTAATTAAACCCATAATGGAGTTTTAAAAAAAAAATGCAAACAAAAACTGGCTCTCTGGTTATTTATTTTTATTAGAATTATTAATAATAATATATACTATTATATTATGTATTTGGATGTGTGTGGAGGGGTGAATAAAAAAAAAACTTGTATATAATTTTTAACTGTGTTTTTATTATATTCTTTTTTCTCCAAATATACATATACATATTAAAAAAAAGTAACGGAAAAAACACTATGTTAGCTGGGGGTGGGGGAAAATGACGGTTAAGGGGTTTACGTCATGAAAACAACTAGTTTTAACAAGAAAAAATCGATTTTTATTTGTCATTTAAGAAAACAAAACAGCAAATAGAAAAAAGAAACAATAGAATAAATCTCTGAAAGAAAATAACACAATGTTAGCTGGGGGGGTGGTGGTGGGGGAAAATGACGGTTAAGGGGTTTACGTAATAAAAAAAAATTATAATTTTAAAATTGATTTATATTTTGTATCATCATCTCTTCAAAAAAACATATACACACACACAAACTGAAAGATTAAAAATCACTAGTTAGATGGGATTTTGGGGAAATGGCGGGTTTTTTTTATTTAATTAAAAAACATATACTTTTAGTAGTAAAAAAATTGGCTTTTTATTTCTTATTAAAATAGATATACAACATCAACAACAACAACAAATAGAAAAAACACTAAGAAAACTCTGAAAAAAAAAACAAAAAATCACTAGTTAGATGGGATTTTGGGGGAAATATCGGGTTTTTTTTATATAATTAAAAAACATATACTTTTAGTAGTAAAAAAATTGGCTTTTTATTTCTTATTAAAATAGATATACATCAACAAATAGAAAAAACACTAAGAAAACTCTGAAAAAAAAACAAAAAATCACTAGTTAGATGGGATTTTGGGGGAAATGGCGGGTTTTTTTGGGGTATTTTTTTTATATAATGAAAAACATATTAACATTTTTGTTAAAGAAAAAACTGTATTTATTTTTTTATATTCAATAGAACGAAAAATGGAAAAAAAAACATTAACAAGATATATATATATATAATACAATGAAAAAAATCCATTTCCATTCCATTTCAGTCTTCTTCTCCCTCCTTCGGCGGCGGAGGCGGCGGCGGCGGCTGGTGGACTGCTTTTTTCCCTTCTTCCGGCTGGACTTCTTCTTCCTTTTCTAGTTCCTCTATAAAGTCCGATAGTCTCTGTAACAAAAAACAATTAATAAAAGTATATAAAAAAATGCAAACAAAAAAAATTATAACATACCTTACAGCAAGCACAGTAAACATCATGAAGGGGCTGTTTCTTTCTGTCCACCCATTGGTGGCAAGTTAGACAAAATTCCATGTGGAGATTCCAGGATTTCAACTCCCCCGTTTCCTGGTCGATTTCCCCATAATTATCCTCCATAATGTCCTGACCATACGGTTCATCATCAACAACAACAACATTGTTGTCGTGTTCATTGCCGCCACCGCCTCCATCGTCGTCTTGTTCTTGCCGCCTTCGCTTGATGCCACGGCGATGCTGTTGTTGTTGTTGTGGCTCATCTCCATGGATGACTTGGCTGCCAGCACTGCTTCTGCTTTTTTTTTGTTTTCCTAATAAAAGAAGAGAGTGCAACCATTCAAAATGTATTGTTTTAATAATTCCCTTACACCATTTCGAGAATTCACCAATCTACTTTTTTGAGTGAGAGACAGAATCAACTGCTACTACAACTACTACAAAAAATAGAAGGTGCATTCTCGACAGTAGTATAAGGAAATTATTAAAACAATAAATCGTGAAAGGTTGAACACTCTTTTCCTTTATTACCTGATTGTTTTTGCAACCACCATTCCCGCCGCCCACTGCTCTTGTCGTCGTCGTCGTCGATGCCGCTGCCTTGTCCTTAATAAAGAAAATTATAAATATCACACTTTTCCATACTTTTTGTATAAATAGGACACAGTCATGGGTTGTTTTTTTTCCCCCAAACGACTGTGCACTATTTATACAAAAAGTGTGGAAAAGTTGATGATATTTTTAATTTCCTTTATTACCTTCTCCATTATGCAAAACATCTCGTCGTCGTCGTCCACCATCGCAGCAGCCGTTGTCGTTCTCGTTGTGGTGGTTTCCTAATAAAGAAAATTAACATTGTTTACAAATTCCCCGTTTTTCTCAATAATCGTGCCCAGAAATCGAACCAATACAAACACAAATTTGGTTCAATCTGGACTCGATTATTGAGAAAAACGAAGGATCGTAACCAATTTTAATTTTCTTTATTACCTATATTTTCTGCTGCTGCTGCTTGTGTTGTCTCATCAGCCACCGCCGTAGCTACTTGCTGCTGCTGCTGCTGCTTCTGCTGTGCCTCATGCACCACCGATGACATTTTCCCGCTGAAACCAAAAAAAAACCGTTTTAAATTTTATGAAAAAAAATAAAGACAATGAACAAATTACTTACTACTTTATGTATGTGTGTGCTTCATAGCGTTGTTTCCCCCATTTTTATAGAACCCTCACCACTACCACCACCAACACCGCCCCCCCTCCACTTCCGTCCATTGTGTTAATCGACGCCATCATTCATTGGGATCATTTTTGATATCCTCATCCTCTTCATCTGTGTTTTGCGTCTCCGCTTGTGTTGGCGCTGTAGCCGCTAGCATCCGAAAGAAATGCGTAAGCATTTCCTGAACGCTAAATATCCCCATTGGATTAAATGGCTGGATTACTTGCCCACATATCGTGTGGGCATTGATATTTAACATGAAAGAGGGTAACGAAGAGGACCCCGGATAGGGTGAGGTCATCCTCAGTACTTCTCCCAGATGAAAGAACAACCGGTGTTCTGTTTCATCCATCGCAACCTCCACAACAGCACGCTCATGGTGTATTGTTGTTGATTCGTTGTGAAGACTGCGGTAGCTGGTACTAGCGGTTCCCGGATTGGTGGTGGTGTCCATGGGGCGGTGGATCTGTCGACGACGTACAACCCTGGGGGAGGAGGTGGTGGCGGCGTTGGAAATGGTGGTGGTGGCGGCGGCGGCGGCGGCAGCGTTGGAGGTGGTGGCGGCGTTGGAGGTGGTGGCGGCGTCGGAGGTGGTGGCGGCGTTGGAGGTGGTGGCGGCATTAGAATTACGCACTCTTACCACTCGCTGTATGCGCATTGGCATACCGTAGTTTTTAGTATTATTATTATTAGAATTCATATTGTTTTGAAGTCTTTTTCAATAACTGACTTTTGTCCACAAGATTGTGCACTATTTATACACCTTAATTTTGTGGGGAAAGCTAGGTTTTGGCGGTGGTGACGGTGGTGGTGTAAAAAGGTCACATATTTTTCTTGACATTTTTTTATTGAATTGTTTTTTTGAATATAAACTATCTATAATCAATTGCACATAATTTTGTGCATTGTCTATTTTGTATGTAAATTACACGAACTTTTGACTTTTATAGAAATCAATTTTTTATGCAAATCAATGTCTGAACGGAAAAAATAAAATCATTATGTGCATGCACTTAATTAACAATGTCTTTTTTACTTATCCAACTATTGTGTGTGTTATCGAATCCCAACCACTTAACGAGCAGTTTGTCTCCTTTTCGTCGAACAATTTTCTCGATCAATTGAATGTGCGGGTGTGCAGTTTTCTGAATTTCTTCAGTGTAAAATGCTCCCTTGATGTCCCGTTGTTCTTCATCTTGCAGTAAGTATGTTGTTGGATTTGTCAATTGAACCGTTTTAATTGTGAATACCTCATTTGACCAATTGGGTGTATATCCTTTTGCAAATAATTCCCTATATTTACTAACACGCACCTTATCACCAACTTTGAATTTATTTGATGACATTGGTGTTGAAATCTTTATTCTATTATACACCGTATTTAAGAGATGCTTTTCATTTTTTTTCTTAGAAATTGCATCTATAGGACGCATTTTAATTGTACTATGTATGGATTTTTCATTGTAATTTTTTACAATTTCCGGTAATATGGAGAGCCATTTATAGTTGCCCTGATAACTAAACTCTTTCCACATATTACTTTTGAGGGTGCGATTAAAACGTTCAATTACGCTAGCTTTCATTGCACTAAAAGTGGAATAGAGATTTATTCCGAATTTTTTCATCAAATCCATAAATTCCTTATTGTAAAACTCTTTACCATTATCGGTTTGTAGATTTTTCGGTATATGCTGCTGTTGTCGCTGTGTTTTACTTAATAGGATATTCCTCATTGCATTGGCAACTTCTTTGCCAGATTTATTTTTTACAGGCACAGCCCAAGCAAACTTACTAAATACATCGATTACAGTTAAAATATACTTATAGCCCTTATTTAATCGTGCATATGGGATCATTTCCACCAAATCAGCTTGATATAAATCATTTAAACCTTTTACAATGACATGTCTTCTTTCAAATTGTTTTCTAGCTGTTTTGTGTAATTCATTGACAACTAATCTTTTCAAATCCACATCATTCGGTATTTTTTTCTTATATTTCCTCATCATAATGATGATTATGGAACAATAACATCATATACTGGATATCGAACCATAAATACTGCATGTACTTTATTTGTTTTTGAATTGATTTCTTTTATTGATATTCTATCTCCCATATGGAAAATTACAGATTCAATATTCGTTAATAGTTGTCCATTTAAATAAATTTCCATATTATTGAAATTACTAGATTGCTTCACAATTAATAGACGACATTCTTTCAGATGAATTTCATATTCATATTGATTAGAAAGATTTATTTTAAGATAGCCTGTTTTCGCTTGAACGGGTCCTGAGGCGCTAATATTTAACATAAAATAACCATATAAAGTTTTCAATTTCGTTTCCACAAATTGATTAATTTGATCATAGTTTTGGATGTGTGATTTACTTATAATGGCATTCACTTCGTTTGCAATAAGCGTTTGCACTTCCGTCACATTCTGCGGTCTCCAAGGCACCAGATTTTTCACATCTGTTTCTATAAGGTCCTCAACGGCACTCTCATTCGGAATATGATTACTTGCAATATACCATGGCAAGAATTTCTTAATGGTATCCAATGCCATGTCATTCACTTGTTTTTCATCGACTAATTTTCGCTTCAATATTATATTTGAAATGCGTTGATCACATTCCACACCCGTAATTATTTGTTTGGTTTTCAATGAATTTTCAATCAAATCAACAATATCTTGTGTTTTCCATGTTTTGTGTGCTGCCCCTGTTGTTGTTGATGATGATGATGATGATGTTTGCCACTGTTGAAATACTTTTGCAGAAACAATTGCATCCACATCTGTATCTGTGACAAATTTTATACTTTTTAATTTTACATCAATTAATTTATTCACATCAGCTGTTGAGAGAGCGCTGCTGCTGCTTGCTGTAGTCTGAATAACTTGATGATGTTTACGTATTGTTCGGTCAATTAAATTTTGTATTTCCGTTGAAGTTTGTATTTTACTGGAGATTAAATTATTAAGATATTGTTGAGATGGAATTTGTTGTTGTATATTGAGAAATTTTAAGTCAATTTTATGTTCAATATCCAGTACACTTGGAAGTGCAAGTGTGGCAAATACCTTTTTCACTTCAGTCTCCACCAATTGTTGCAATTGTCGTAGTTGTATTTGTTGTTGTTGTTGGGTTTTGCCTGATGAAGGTGTACTCGCACCCACAATAACTGATGGTCCACCAATATTGGAGCCGTCATCGTCATCGTCAGCATAATTTTGACGATAATAGTAATTATCTAAAGGACGACCGAACTTATCAACAGTCATTTTGGTAATAAGAAAAAAAATTCTAATGTTATTTTTTTAAATACATTTTATTCATTCATTCATTCATATATATATGTTTTTTTTGCAATAAATTCATCATGACATTATTCAAATTGTTTTCTTCACTTAACCATAAACTTAAAATAATTACATTTTCTACACTGCACTGCAAGTGTTTTGGTTTCCAATAGCCATGAATTGGACATTTCATTGTAGACATATTTTTCAAATAATCATGATAATAATCTTTAAGTGCATGTAATGAAGGCCAATCTCTTATACCTTCCACATTTACAATAGCAATTTTTTTATCATTATACAATTTATTATTATTATTACAGAAAATATCTTTTAATAATTTCTCCTTTTGATGCCCCCTAATTATTATAATGTTAATTTTTTTTTCAATAACTTCATTATGTAAAATTTCCGATAATTGGGTCACCTTGTAGTGGTGGGAGAAAGTGTCTTGGTTTTTTTCTGTGTCGTTGTTGCGCTTGATCCAGCCATTGGTGGGGGTAGAAATACCATAAACATTACTTGTTATTGTTGCTTCCTCTTGTTTACTACTATTTAATGAATTCCACATTAGACCATGAACTTGACTTTGTATAAATTTAACGTGTTTTTTAAAATCAGCTGATAAATGATTAAATTTAATATGCGGTTCAAATAAAAACGTTTTTATGTTATCCGACGCTGACACATCAAATGACTGTTTTATAGCCATTTCTTTACATATAAAATCACTATCTTTGTATTGGAATCCTTGAAAGTCCATAATACACATATTGGATAAATTATTCATGATTACGTTTTTTGTTTTGTTTTTTTTTTATGTGTGTGTCTGTAGTTAATAAAAAGTATATCAACACTTTTCAGTTCAGAGAGATTTCTCTAAATGAAGCGAATAGTTGATGTGAGTGGATTATATTTTATTATACGATCATGTATAATGAGACAATACGCTGTGGTTTTATCATCCACATCTTTATCACATTCAAATTCCAAACGTATGTCCACTGAACCGGCATTTAAAATTTCATTCTGTCGTGAGCAATCAATCACCGCAATCGGACAGATTTCTTTAAATCGCTCGGGTGTGAAGAGTGGCTCATTGTCTTTCTCATAGTATGCTTGATGGAAGTTTCCATACAAGTCATAAAGCACGGCATATTGGTCCTTGGAAAAATTAATATTCAAATTCTCATAGGGATATGATTCAGAGTTTAGATACAATTTTATGTTTGACAAATTTATATGGTCAAATTTACTTGCATTTTTATTAATTATATTTTTTCGATCTGTTTGAAATGCAACAATTACATAACGTGGTTTTTCCAATTGTTTTGTTGACATAACAGTCCAGGAGTGTTGTTGGGTTTTTTGCAATTGTGGATTTTCACACAGTTCCCATGATCTAAACGCTATTTCCAACTCTATTGAATTGTTCATATATTTGATTAGTTGCAATCGTTCAGCGTCGGCAACTTTAATATATGGTATTTTCCATACAATTTTATAAATGGTCAAAACCACTTTTTCCGTTGTGTTTGTATTATAGATTGCATTATCATCCGTGTTTGATCTCAATAGAATCAATTCATGTCTCAAATTAATTATGATCTTCTTAAAGTCCTCAGCAAAGCCGATCACTCTATTTAGGGGAATGCAAACATTAAAATTTCCATCCTTATTACTTGGTGTGAAGGCGCATTCATTGTTCGATGTATACCATCCAGCATTTTCCAATAGTTTACTCTCATTCTCATTTATGGAGACATAAGATTTGAGTGTTGATGTAATGCCCGGATTTCTTGTTCTATCCACAACTTTGCCTCCAATTTCATAGCGAATCTCTTCGAAAAGGTGCAGTGCAAAATTATTTACCAATTTGGCCGTTCTAGACACTGCTCCCTTGTCATCCAATAAAGTGCCCTCAATGTAAATGGAACTTTGAGATGGTAGTGTATAGACATCGGTTTGCTGTATTGGTATTCGTATTTCATCGTTATTTTTAAATGATGAATTTATGTATGGTTGATGAGAGTGTTTCTCGTAACTGGTCAATGAATTGTCAAATAAGACAGTTTCTTCAACATTTAAAATGTCACTCATTTTTTTTTTCTGACTGTCTTTGGCTAATAGTTCAATAGTTTTTTTTTTCTCACTTTTTTACTTTAAATCCTAAAGACTTTAAAAATTGTATATTTTCTCGTGTTAATCGTTTGACCTCTTGACTTGGAATAACTGTAGATTGTTTAATGATTTGATTATTATATGATGCTCTATTATTATTCGATTTTTTCTTCCTGTCACCACTAATACCACAAGCTTTGTATTTTATTACCATGTTTTTTTTTTGTTTAAAATTATTTTGTGTTTATTTTTTTTTTAAATGTAGTTTTATTGATATTTCTTCTCCACGAAAATCGATTAGTTTTCCGTTCTGATCAACTATACGAATAGTGACATTATAAATTTCCGATGTATTAATTGGTAAATATATAACATTTTGAGGGGTCTCATTGATTTTGAATCCGGGCGGTACTGTGGGGAAAAAATCATAGATAATGTGACTTGGTACACCATTATCATATGATCCCTCACTAATGCTACATAGCACTCGTATAGTGTTCACATTAAATATACTTATGGGTTTTGTGGAAATGTGTCTTTTGTTGGCGTACAACAGTACATTCTCAAATCCCAACAGTGATGATATCGAATTCGGTTTTCTAAAGTCTATATTGTGACTGCACTTGATTTCCGTTTGTAGTGTATTAACATTTCCATGAATTGATAGAAAACAATTAAATGTGGGATGTTTAATTTTTAATTCTTGTATGGACTTTTGTAAAAATTGCACTATATCGCGGATTTCATATGAACCTGTTGGAATTTTAATATCATGTCCACCCACACTGAACACATTATTTGTGTCATCTATATTTGGTATTGAATTGAATACCTTGAAACTAGTTAATCCCAACACATAGTCATCATAATTTTCCAATTGAATCGGTGGATAATGGTGAATCGTTATTTCCGATTGTTTACTATCAAATAGCAACAAACTCATAATTATTACCTATACTGTTACAATTTTTTTTGTACACTAAACACATTCATTACATATTATAACTTTTATATAGGAATTGAAGACATAAATGACCACAGTTTACTGCATTGTTCTTTTGATAACGTTTATGATTGTATTTTATCACAACAGCCGTCGGCTTTTTTGTTTTTTTGTTTGTTTGTCCACTTTGAAAATAATGAACCAACTCAAGTGGTGGTTTAAGATTTCCATAACTGTCAAAATAGTAAACCAAAGAGTCTTTTTTAACATAAGCAACCCAATGTTCTCCTGGTCCTTTATCTGAACCCGTATTTATTACACCCGATTCATTTACATTAATCTTATGTGGTAATTTATCGCGCATAAATACACCACGAAAGTGTGGAATATTTTTCGAGTATTTCATAATGTCATAATTGGTTAGGGGACGAGCCGGTAAGTTTTTAATTAGTTTTTTGAATAGGGTCTTATGTATAGGCCTAAACCACGTTTATATGGTCCCATATAGAGACCCTGCCCTTGGGCATTTTTTCCAATAGCAATAGCCTCCATTTTTTCATTATGTCGTTTCGATTCCTCTAGATTTTTCTGTGCTTGTTTCGCCTTTTGAATTGCCGAATAGACACCCGAACCGCCACCAATCAATGACCCCAATGCACCTAATCCAGCCAGAAGAAGTGGTAAAAATCCACCAGATTTCCTAGCAGCAGTAGTAGTAGGTATTGGAATTACACGGGGAATAGTTGATTTTTTAACTCTTCCAAATATATTGCGAAGATTTCCTCTCTTGCCTCTCTTTCGTGCCATTCTCATGGCCGTTGAAAAGGATATTGCTTTTCCCATTTTCATTCTTGATCCACGACCTGTTTTTCTTCTACTTCCACCTATTTTTATCCTCCTCCTCCTCCTTCTCCTCCTACTCGTACGGCTATGATGTCCCATGCCTGTTAATAATTTTCCCTTCATGGCACCAGTAACGGCTAAGGCAGCGGCTTTTTCACCAAATCCCGCGTCTCCCGCTTTTAACCGTTCAAATGCTTTCTGTGCCAACACTTGATCAGCCTTGTGTCGTTCAGATAAGTCGTTACTTTGAGAATATGCTATATCATGTACTCTACACGCTGCATCCAATGCATTCACACCCTTATCACCTCTCGCTAGGCGTTTTTGCAATTTAGTACCAGGGCCACAGAATTGATAGCCCGGAATATGTAATTCAATTGGTAATTTATTTATCAATTTATTTAAGATACCGCTTCCTTTCCGCTCTGCAACTTTTCGTCGACTAATTGCATTCGTATAAATTACCCTCATTTTATTATATTTATATGAAATAATATAAACGATGTAAATTGAATAGCACCCTTTAGTCTTCTAAATGGTTGCATACTAATGAAATGTGTTGATTAACTCCTCAATTTATATATAACGACCCACCCCCGCGTGCGTACACACTAACACACACACATAAAAGGGTGAAAACCATAAAATTTTTTAAAACAAAGTGTGTTTTTTATTTTTCGAAATAAAAATGCGTTTAATTGAACAAAAACAAAAGTTAAACATAAAGAATTATAATTGGCTTCAACAAACGAATAATGCGTGTGGATTAACGGCATCAGGTACTGGTGGTGGTGGTGGCGGCGGCGGTTGTATGGGATCAAGACATGGACAATTACTTCCAAATACAATTCGTTGCATTATTGTGGGACCTTCAAATTGCGGTAAAACGAGTGTTATGCTAAATTTATTGGAGGATAAAAATGGTTTGCGATTTGAAAATGTGTACATTTATTCCAAATCTTTATATCAACCCATGTACAAGTACTTGAGGGCACTGTTAGAACCAATCAAGGGAATTGGTTACCATGAATTTAGAGATACAGATGAAATACTGTCACCAAATGATGCCAAATCCAATTCTATAATGATATTTGATGATGTGGCGTGTGGACCGCAGAGTGTGATAAGAGAGTACTTTAGTATGGGTAGACATAATCAAATCGATTCCTTTTATCTCTCGCAAAGTTATAGCAGAATTTCCAAACAATTAATACGTGACAATGTTAATCTTCTCGTTCTTTTCAAGCAAGACGAGACTAATTTACGACATGTTTACAATGATCACGTGAACACAGACTTTGAATATGATAAATTCATTAAATTGTGTAGATTTTGTTGGAACAATGACAAATATGGTTTTTTAGTTATATCAAAAGATGATGATATAGCAAAGGGACGCTACAGAAAGGGATTCGATCACTTTCTATTAACATGAAACAAAAAAAAAAAAAACGAAAAACCCCATATATGTATATATATAATTTTAATACATTCACTTTATTTCATCAGTTTTACAAATACCGTTCTCGGGGAGAAAACACACACACACCCATCACATGATGATGGATTCAAAGGTGGTAAAAGAACTAATTAAGGCTAGAAAAATTGTAAAAGCCAAATTGGATGCCTTAAAATCGGAACAGTTCTCCACACAAGAAAACCTTGCACAAAGTTATTTGCCCTTGATGAATATATTACCCAAAGCATTACTAAAAAACGAACAGAAAAAAAATAAAGTGAAAAAAGAGGAGGAGGAGCCGGATGAGGAAAAACCATTACCAGATGAAGAAGATATTCATCATGATGTAAAAAAGACCATAAAAAAGACTAGAAAACGTCAAAGTACTAATTTCGGTACTCAAACAGATGAACAAGAACGCAGTATAATTCAACAACTTTTTCCTAATACATCACATGCTGAACAGAGTTTTGTATACTATCCGCCACAGCAGCAACCGCTACCGTCGGTAGAAGAAAGTTATTTTTTCGATGATTCAATACAGGATTTGAATGCAACACAACATAGAATTCCCGATGAGACATTGATGGAATATTTGGATCAGTTCCCCGATATCCTTCAACAATACATTGTGGACAGAATGCGAAGTACCAACAATGATTTTGATACACATTATTTCACTCATGATGTGTCCACGGATGTTATGCATTTTGGTAATGGCCGTTTAAATTTCAATGATGATGCAATAACAGTAACTAATCCCGATAGATATGAAATGAAGTTTCCCCTCACTGTTGGAATGATTGAATTACTAATGAAAACCATACCTGATGATAATAAGATCACATCGGACGATAAGAGAAATTTCAAAGAGCTTGTAGTGTTTACTAGTGCTCACAAAAAACATTTCATGAACGATGAACAGATTGTGGGCAATCGTGGTGATAAGTATCGCTATACCATAAAACCGCTTGTTGTGGACGTTCTAAAGAAGGAGCAAGAGCAACAGGATAGGGAAACATTAACAAAGTTACGTTTACCTACTACTACTGCTTCCTCTTCAAAACATGGATCGGGTTATGGTAAATCAGCAGCGACAGCAACAACAATAAATAATAATAATAAATCTGATAACAATTTATTCATGACTTATAATAAGAAGCCCATTGAATATGTTTATTGGGATTCTCCAAATGAACTTGTACAACGATTACGTTTATTAATGGCATCCCAGGCGGCTGGTAATAATTCTCATGTAAATGAAATAAATTCCATTATTGAGGAATTGCGAGAGAACAATATTATAGAATAGTTATTTTTTTTTTCTATTAATCTCTCAATATGCATGCGCAGCAGCACGTGTTTGTGTATTATCTGTATATAAGTTGGAATTTTTTCACAATACCTTCAGTCCACAAGAAAAACAAAAAATGGAAACAAGCAGCATTGCAATATTTCTATTTCTAACACTTGTGCAACGAAACGTATTATACGTTTCACAGTTGGAAAACACAAAAGATGCATTCATTTGTTTCTTAAATTTAACAACAACAACACAATCAACAATTCAAAATCACACAAATTGTGACAATTGGCCTCAAAATTGGAAGAGAATGGAATTAATTACAATAAATAATGGAAAATTGGATGTAATGAAGACGGATTTAACGGAATCACAACTCGCACTCCATGAATTACGCTATAAGGTGAAAATATTTACACATGAAAATAAGTACCTTCACACACCACACTGGAATGGATTTTTCTTACACAATTCCAAGAACTGCTCCATCAGCAACAAAGGTGATATAAGTAATAATCATAATAATACGTCAAACCATAATAAGAACGATGATGATGTAATATTAAAAGAAATGGAAACTCAACATGGTAAAATTAGAATGTTTATTGAAAAAGTGTTTTCTTCACAAAAAAATGTACATTCCCTTGTATTGTTATACTTAAATTTATTATTACAAATTACTGCAATATTTTTAATATATATATTTTCTACTACATGATATGAGTGGTATGGTGAAATAGCCATACTGGCATACAGTATGAATATCTAGGATAAGAAAAAAAAAGTTGTGGTGGCAATGCCAACAATGCAACTGTCAGCTGATACGTTGTTGGGAGACGATGTGAAATATTGCCATATTCATTTCTGTCCATTTAGGAGTACTTATATTGTACAATAATATTTATATATAACTATAATATAAAAAAATATTAATACATTCTTTTTTGGTTTTTTTTCTCTCTCTCTCTACTAACGGTCACACAGAAACAAAAACAATAGAACGATATATGTAAATTACAAAATGTGCATGTGTCAGGAAGTTTGTGCAAAAAACAAGTGAATACAGGTCACTTAATCTTTTAAAAAAATTTGCATACAATATAAGCGCCAATTTTGTTTTTTTGTTAACCGGATGCACTTCCTCACTTTTTTCCCACTCACACAGGTGTGTGAGAGAAAGAGAGAGCGCCCGGTACCGCCACCGCTCGGTGATGGTGGTAGTTCAACCCCCAATCCAATACTCCACCCACCCCACCATACACAGTACTCTCTTCCGCCTCATTAGCAGTACCCACCAACACAAAAATGCTAATTAACACCTATCAACACACTTCTATGCTCTGTCCACTCCCCCTAACCCATCCCAACAACTCCCACATTTCAACCCCACCGCCGCCGGGAACCAACACCTTGCGCCATCTATCGGACGTTTGATGTACTACTGCGCCAGAACCCTCAAATCCCCACTACTTGTACCTTTACATACAACATATTTTGTATTTGTAATTTGTTTGTGATCTTTTTGACTGTATCTAATTCGCTTTACTCATATATTGTTCATGTATCATTTACACTTTTCTATGTTATTTGTTCATATCATTTTTGTGCCATGTACTACTTTGCACTGCACTGCTTTTGCATGTTTGTTTTACACTTTCGTTTGAATTTTTAATTGCTACAGTTTATTCATTTGCCTTCACTTAACACTGTATACTAGTGGTATTTTTGTGTAACATTCTAATTGAAATCGTATTCTCAATTTGTGTCAATTGCTCCTACTTTTTTTCAATGTGGGGGTGTATGTTCAATTTTTATTGACTATTATTAATATTGTAATACACTTGTTTAGTGGACCAGCTGGTTTTCGAGCCTTTGTTGCGCCGCGGCCAGTTTTTGTTAAAATCTTTATGTTAATTTGTGGACAATTTGTAATCGCTCTCTTCCTTCTGAACTATCGACGAATAAACACATATTATTATTAATTATATTATTATTAATTATTATATTAAAATACAAATCAATAAACTGTATTTTTAAAGAAAACCAAAAACAATTCATCGACACATTAAAAACGAAACAAACCCAATTCCTTATTTTTTAAAAGATAGTAAGAATCATGATATACCTGGCTGCTTCAATAAAGAAAAATTACAAAAAGTAAAATACCCGGATGTGTATTCGGTTAAAAAATTAAAAAAAAAACACAAAAATAAAGTATTTGTTAAATGGTTAGGCTTCGATAATACACATAATTCTTGGATTAGTAACACCAATATAGTATAATTATGTATTTGATTAAACTTATGTCATTTAATAATACGTATAATGTTCTATATTAATAAATAATCATCAAATAATCCATTGTTAACTCTATGATTAGCCTAGTACACCCCTTCTCTTAAATTAAATGTCACAGATTTCTTATGCGCATAATTTAAATTTTAATATCGCGGTGTTCTAAAACAAAATGGAAAGATGTTCTATGTTATTTCTACAGAAATATTTATATGATCTCATTAGCCTAGTGGTAAATGTAATGTAATTGTAGGTAAGTAGCATTGATATAGCACAAGTCGAATCGCGCTGCAGTCACTAGATAATGTTGGTCACTTTTTACTAAATAAATATAAAAAATATTTCCATAAATACCCAAAATTACCAATTAACTAATCAATCAATCAAATCTCCAATAGCCCATCCCAGCCTAGCCTGGCCCGCCCAGACCAGCCTGATCCATACCGAAATAAATTCGATTATTGTATATGTACAAGAAAAACCAATTTTTCACTAGTGACATCTATTGGTAAAATGTTACACTAGTTTCTAGTTTTCTTTTTTAAATTTCTACCTATCACCAACACCTTTTCTTGTTGTTGTTGGTCTTAAATCTCTTGTACAATACTCTGGAGATGGAGGCCTACCCTGGCCTTGGCTGGATAAGTCTTGTATGCGTGATGCGCGCGCGTATGTTTCCATCACCAACAAGAAAAACATCCCTCATACCCATCGGGATGCATGCGTGGGCGCGCGTGCTCATATACAAAATTTCTTCTACAGCGCACTTCTTGCAGAAGTTCTTCTTCTTGTTGGAACTTCTCCTTCTGGAGATCATTCCCCTACCACCCCCTTATTGGGTGGGCCCTGAGGTTGTATACATGCCATCAAATGAGACTAGGAGTGTCTCACTGCGTACAAGACTTCTTTTGCACTTCTTGTAGAAATTCTTGTATGAACTTCTGGAGACCCCCCTATTGGATGGTCTCTGCTGATGGCATGTGCCATCAGAAGCGCCATCGTGTCGTGGTATCACCCCAAAATAACTACCCTTGATTCAGGGTCTACAACAATTTGCTTTGTTTTTTTAAATAGTGACAAATTAGTTAATAAATTCATAAGTTTGTATTTATTTGAAAACTCTGAAAAAGATACACTATTTTCTTCAAATGCATATTCGATCAATTTTATTATATTATTACTCATACTTTCCTTATTCAGACACTCTAAGACTTTTTTGAAGTCATATATCAATTCCAAAATATTGTTCAAAAAATGAATTTATATTTTCTAGTAACTTTGTTGTTGAAGAACATGTTTGAAATTATTTTCAATATATCAATTCAATATATATTTCTGGTATGTATTTAGAAAGAGTGTTGAAGTGCATCAAAAATCACAACTTCAATTTATTTCATATTATCGTTTTGAACGCAAAAATTTTCTGAAACTGTATCTGAAGTATTATTGGAAACATAATTGTCTGTAGTTGGTTCTATAATTTCCGTTTTGGGAGTACATATACTCATGTGTTTATTTAATAAATTCGAAATGGGAAATGTCCTAAAACAATCACTATTTCCACACCCAAATGACATAGTATTGTGATGGAAAATTTTAAAGTGACACATGTATTGTTTTTTTTGTGAAGTCCTTTAAACATATTTTACAAGTGTACATATTAAACAACTTGGAACGTTGGTAATTTTTGCTCTAAAATTAAATCCGAAGTAGTTATCTTGGGGTGATAGCAGGACCCGATGGCGCTTCTGATGGCACATGCCATCAGCAGAGACCATCCAATAGGGGGGTCTCCAGAAGGTCCTACAAGAATTTCTACAAGAAGTGCAAAAGAAGTCTTGTAAGCGGTGAGACACTCCTAGTCCCATTTGGTGGCATGTATCCATCCTCAGGGCCCATCGAATAAGGGTGTGGTATGAGGGATGATTTCCAGAAAGAGACGGGGTCCAACAGCAACAAGAACAAGAAGAACTTCTGCAAGAAATGCACTGCAGAAGAAGTCTTGTATATGAGGACGCGCGCACACACATCATGCATGGGTATGAGGGGGACCATGTGTTCCATGATGGTTGGTGATGGACACATAAACGCACGCACGCACGCATACAAGACTTATCCAACCAAGGCCAGGGTGGGCTGGCCATCTGCAGAGTATTCTAGAAGAGATTTAAGAAAAGGTGTTGGTGATGGGTATAAATTTAAAAGGGAAAACTGGAAACTAGTGTAACATTTTACCAATAGATGTCACTAGTGAAAAATTGATTTTTCTTGTACATATACAATAATCGAATTTATTTCGGTATGGATCAGGCTGGGCTGGGCCGGGCCAGGCTAGGCTGGGCTGGGCTATTGGAGAATTGATTGATTGATTAGTTAATTAGTAATTTTGGGTATTTATTTAGTAAAAAGTGACCAACATTATCTAGTGACTGCAGCGCGATTCGAACCTGTACTATATCAATGCTACTTACCTACAATTACATTACATTTACCACTAGACTAATGAGATCATTTAAATAATTCTGTAGAAATAACATAGAACATCTTTCCATTTTGTTTTAGAACACCGCGATATTTAAATTTAAATTATGCGCATAAGAAATCTGTGACATGTAATTTAAGAGGAGGGGTGTTATTTAAATGATATATAATTTTTTAATAGTCCTATTCATTACAGTTTGAAATATTTTTCAGTTTAATTAAGAATTCATTATACATATACATATTACATATACATATAAGAATTATCTGAAATTTATATACCAACAAATATTTCTCGTAAGTTATAATTTGATTTTAAATTATTTTTTTATTATAGTTTTTATTTAAGGTATTTTAAATATAAATAAAAAAAAATGACAACTAGTAGAACAACTGAAGACCCAATATTACATATTGTGAGAGTATCAGAAATGGCTTTCTCACCAACGAGAGCTAGTGTATTAAGTGCTGGATTTGTTTTAATAACACCCATGGATTTTACAATTGATCCTGGTGCTCGTGAATTAATTGATATATTAATAAAAGTTCAACTTCCTTATGGTTGTTATGGTAGAATTGCATCCCGTTCAGGTCATTCATTAAATATGGGTATAGAAGTTGGTGCTAGTGTTATTGATAGAGATTATACAGGTTAAAATATTAAGGTTTTATTGTAGAATCATGGGAAAACAAGAGCATATTTTAATAGAGGTGATAAAATTGCTCAATTAATTTTGGAGAAAAATATCATCCCATATGTTATGGAGCGTGTTGGACAAGGCCCCTTTCAAAAACGAGGTGATAATGGATTTGGTTCATCTGATAAAACAAAAGTTGAAAAACAAAATTGAAAGTTTACATATTTTGTAGTTTCACTTGTTTACAAATAAAATTTTAATAAATATTCAATAACTTTTGATTTTAAATATTTTTATAATAAATTTTAGGTTTAAAACAATATATAAAGAGAATTTTTAATAAAATCAAATCATTAATGTGGTGTTGTTGGCATGTGAACATTGTTAGTTTTTAATCATAATGAATGATCATATAATTTTACTCTCAGATCGTTCATCAATTTTAAGTTGTAAATTCTCACCACCTTTAATATTAAATGAATCAGATATAAATGTTGTGGCTTTAGTTGATTTTATTAGTTATCATACAATTAATAATGTTACTTAAGAGAATAACAAATTTCATTTTTCTGTACCTACATTAGAAAAGAAATTTACACATACCAATAAAATCTATGAAATAGCAATTGATCCTGGATTGTATGAAATAAAAGATATAGCGCATTTTATTGAAAAAGAGAGGAAAAAGATAGTAGAAAAGAATGAGAAAGATTATTTGTTATCTATTAAGGCAAATCTAAATACATTACATTGTGAAATTAAATCGGTTTACAATATTCATTTTAATGAAGAACATTCAATTGGTTCTTTATTAGGATTTAAAAAAAATTATTATGCTGGTATTAAGCATATATCAGAAAATCCAATTAATATTTCAAATGTAAATGCAATTTGTATTGATTGTTCTTTAGTAAAAAATTCACATGCTGATAATAAAGAGACTCACATATTACATACATTTTACCCACTTGTTGTTCCAGGTGAAAAAATAGTAAATTCCCCACTACCTTAATTTATTTACCAATCAATACAAACTATATAGATGAAATTATAGTTAAAATAGTTTATCAAAGTGGCAATTTAATTAATTTTAATGGTGAATTGATCACAATAAGGTTACATTTAAAATCTATTCTAAATAAATTGTAAATTCGTGATGGTCTTTAGATATAATAGGTCTAATTCATTTATTGCTTCTTCTTATGAAAATATTGATAAAAATACTATAAATAAGAAAATGAACATTAAAAACTTTAGTAAGAAAATGAATGTAATGAGATTAACATCTGAAAATAAACAATTTCTTCAATCTTTAGGGTTTAAAGTTCTAAATTAAAATTTAAAAAATGAGTTCTATTTTACATATTGGACAAGAGCTCTATAATGATGATACTATTACATCTAAGCAATTTCATTCTTATTATCCATATTCTAGTTCCAAAATATCTTTATCGGATGAAATAAGGTTTCCAATTCAAACACAAAATATATATACATTACCATCTGAAAGTTTTATATTAATTGAAGGTAAAATTGTTAATCAAGATAATACAGTAAGTAATACAATTAAATTTATAAATAATGGTGTTGCCTTTATGTTTGATGAAGCAAGATATGAAATTGGAGGAAAAGTTGTTGATAGGTGTAGAAATGTTGGTATTACTACCACTTTAAAAGGTTATGTCTCTTTTACAAAAAATGATACTGACCGATATGAACATACTAGTTGGAATCATTTCAACTATCCTAATATAATTGATACAACTGGACATTTTAACATTTGTTTACCTTTAAAAAATTTATTTGGTTTCTGTGAGGATTATAAAAAAATATTAATCAATATTAAACAGGAACTTGTATTATTGCGGGCCTCAACAGATTTAAATTCAACAATAACAACAGACCCTAATAAAATACCTAAAATTGAAATAAATCGAATAGTTTTTAAAATACCACATATAGAAGTATCTACAGAACAACAACTTAAATTATTAAAGAATGTTGAAAGTGGTAAAGATATAACTATGAATTATCGCTCCTGGCAGCTATTTGAACAACCAAATCTATTTTCCAATAGTAAAAATCATATATGGAATATTGTTTCTTCAAGTCAACTTGAAAAACCACGCCATGTTATTATAGGTTTTCAAACAGACAAAAAAAAATAAAGCAACCATGAATATGAGTCATTTCGATCATTGTAATTTAACAAATGTAAAATTATTTATTAATTCAGATGTATACCCTTATGACGATTTAAATTTGGATTTTGATACAAAAAAATATTCAATTTTGTATCACATGTATAGCATGTTTCAAGAATCTTTTTACTATAAGAATTCTGGGGAACCATGTATTCCATATGAAACATTTTTAACAATTGCTCCATTAATCGTCATTGATTGTAGTCAACAGAATGACGAAAATTTAAAAGGAGGCACGTGTGACATTCGTTTGGAATTTCAAACAAATAAAGATATACCAGCGAACACAAGCGTCTATTGTCTTATTATACCTGACAAAGTAACTAAATATAACCCATTAACAAACATTGTCAATGTAATGTAAGAATGAAAGGTGAATTAGATTTATTCCAATAAGTGTATTTGATTTTTTTACCATTTAACTAAGAAAAAATAAACCAATGGATTATTAAAATATTATTTTATTTATGTAAATCAATTAAACAGCAATTAAACATCAGCATTAAAGCAGCGATTAAACATTAAACAGCAATTGCCCCTGCTGCCGGAGGTGGTGGCGGAGGCGGACCTTCTTCATTATCATTATCATTCTCATTCCAATCACTTGTATATGCCTCATCCTCTTCCTCTGCCATCTGCACTTCTTCCATCCAGCGATCGATTTCAGCCCTCAATTCAGCCCTTTCTCGATCTGCTTGCTCTTCCTCTTCTGCCCTTTGAGCCGCCTCATCCCAATTTACTTCTACTTGCTCAAAGGGCCAGGGCATGAAATCTCGCACCCGCGTGTTTTCCCTTAGGAAATGCTGATAATCGTAGCAGTGCAGATGGTGCTGTTCCATTCCATTCACTTGAAATAACTTCTTACATTTTCACATAAAAAACTGTTTTTTATTTCTAAAATTCCGCCTCCGACACCGATTTATGTGCGAGAGCAAATATTGCTGAGTGCTTTCGGGGATTCTTATGAATCAACCCCGAAGATGAAGGAGTAAGAATTATGTCGTCAACCGCATTTTATTTTACTTGAATCTGTTCATATATTTTCTGTTTTTGATTTGAATTACGTTATTTTTCTTTTATTTTATTATGAATAATTATCCAGGGCTAATTATTCAAATTACATGAATTACCCCCCGCTCTTTTGGTACTTCTAGTACCCCACCGCTGAATTCTATAGTTTTTTGGGGTGTTTTTGACGTCATTATCTCTTCCGCGCGAACTCAGAATTCCTTCTCTGATTTCCGCATATAAAATCGGCTGCAAAGTGCCTAAAAATTCATTATTTTCTGACTGTTAAATTTCCAGAAGGGAAATCTGTGCTACTGTTAAATCTGTCTGGCGTACTGCGCATCTGTTCTGGAGTTTTGCATTTTAAATTTGTATTGAGTGACAGTTTCAGTTTGATTAATTCTCTTTTGGTTTATTCGGCACTTGTGATATTTTGTGAATTCGCTTTGTGTTTTCCGCATTGTGTACTTTCTGCATTTTATTCTACACCCGCATACTGTATCTGCATAAATGTTTAATAACGTACCTCCGCATATTTATTATTTTCCTTGTAAGTTTGTTTCGAATGGATTTTATTTTTATTTCATAACGAGTGTTCATTTTATTTCTTTTGTTTTTGATTTATCAGTTTAAATATATTAACTTGAAATTCAATTTATTTCTGTTCTCATTTTATTTCGGTACGTTTAATTAAATACGTTTATTTTGACCCCTGGATTGATTATTTCTTCACTGAGTTTTTACCCCGCGGTACGGTTGGTATTTCACCTCAAAATACCTGGCGCTCGAGGAAATAGCCCGGGTCCGCGAAAGTACGTCACAAAACTAATTTAAATTAATTTAATTCCCTTCCTTTTATATAAATCAGTTTTGATTACTAAACACTCTGTATCTAAATAAGTTTCATTGGGCTCTTACAATGTGGATACTATGCTGAAATCCCAGGAAAATTTTGTAAATAATCCACATTTAATTAATACAAGTTTATATATTATTATCTACACTTAATGAATAAAGGTATTTATTTTATACTCTTGAATAACCATTCATATTATATTTAAGAACAAGTGAATACTTATTGTCTCACCAAGATTAATCTAAAGAACCACACTTGTAGAAATATTATTATAAAAAAATTAAATGCATGCTTTGTACCGAATAAAATGACTGATTTGATTATTACAAAATTAAAAAATTGTCATACAAATGACTAAGTATATGAAATAGTCGTATATAAACGGGGAACATAATTAATTTTCAACTTAGTATGTCATATTATAATTATCATGAATAATAAGAAATCTACATTTCAAAGGTGTCCCTATAATAAAGGGCATATTGTCAATATTAAATATTTTTTAAGACATATTGAACAATGTAGAAGAAGAAAGCGCCCCTATTTAAAGAAAAAAAAGTTTTTTAAATGTGTATGTGATACATTTATTCAAATTCACACATTGAAACGCCATCATATTCGGTGTCGTGATTACCAAGATTATATTAAAAATAATAGTCAAGTACAACCTCTTATACAAGAACCACATCAACAACAACAACCCCGAGAAGTAGAAGAAGAACCACCTCCAACACCACCACCACCACCAGAGCAGGGAAATAGAGAAATGGATGAAAGAGAGAGAATGTTAATGATAATGGATTGGCTTGGAAATGTAATCGCTCCAGAAGAAGACAATAACGAGGAAGATGAGGGATATTATGGGGAGATATGCCTTGACAGTGATAGTGATGAAGAATCTGATGATAGTGGACATCAACCACCACCTGCTGCAGCGGTAGCTGTTTAGTTAGAGGTATTTTTCATAATAAACATAGATATAAAACAAATTTTATTTTATGTTTTTTTTTTATTATTTGATTATAAGTTTTGTTATAGTTTATATATTTTTTATAAACCTACATATAAATAAATATGTATAATAAAATTATAAAATCTGAATTTAATGTTTTATTTTCTCATTCATCTTCATCGTCACCTATTAAATCATATCCTTGATGTAAGAATTCTTCATCTAGAATACGAGCCACCTCTTTTTTGCTTCTTTCACTCCTCTCTTTTTGAATTTTCAAATCTTCATTAGTAGAGGTGATTGATTTATTTGATGAAAAAGAAGACGATGAAGAATGGGGTATGGCTGGAATAACATTTAAGCCATTTGTAACTGATGGAATGTTTTGATCCAAATCTTCATTTGGTTCTAAACCAAAGTTATATTTGCGTACTAGATTCTCAAATATCTTTAAATCATTTTCGTTGTCAATGCAGCTCTTCATATATTTTATTGGAAGATCACCAAACTTATTTATAAGAGTAACTTCTTTTGGTGTATAAGATAATTTAATAAAAATTGTGTCATCATTACGAGCATAAATATCTCGAACACCATATCTAAAAAATAATAATAGAGAAAAAAATTTAATTAAACAAGTTTTAAATATTTAATGTTGAACTTACTTGAATATGTGTTTTAACACAATTAAAGCATGTTCTATTGGTAATTCTTGAGGTTCAGTTATTCTAACAACAACTGTACAAGGTATAGTTGCCATTACGTTTTGTTTATATTGTTTACAATTAAAGAAATTACTAAAACTGAAATAAAATTTTTATATAAGGGGCTATTATATAGTTATAGTGACTAAGTCATATGCGCATGCTTTTTTTTCATTTAAAATAGGGTTGGATGTTAAAGCTATTTATAGTGGTAATTAATTCAAGAAATTGTTATTATATTAACTTTTAGAGATTCAAGTTTATATAATATTACTTACAGTTAGTTAGTTGGTATAGTACATCAGTTTTTTATGTGAATATCACTTTGAAATTAACAATATAAGGTAAAACAATTTATATGTAATAATTGATTGATAATTAATTTATATATAATTGAACTTTATAGAATTTAAAAAAAAAATGGATTTGTCAACAGTAAATCATTTAACATTAGATTTACTAACGAAGGAGATGGTTAATAGAATAAAACAAGTTGGAAAATTGATTAAGACTGAAGAGGAATTCATAAAATTCAACAAATTTTTAAAAAAAAGTGTTACATTATTTAAGAAATATTTTCAAAACATAGAGAAAAAGAATAGATTTGTTTCCTATGCAAAATTAGAAGCTCATCTAGCTCTGTTTAAATATTATAAAGAGCAATTTAAACATAGATATAAAAAAGAATTTATTAATAAGAATAATAGAAAGACTTTAAGACAACAGTTAATGTGGGTGGATGTTGAATCTTGTTTTAATAATCGAATAAAAACCGGGGTTATTGTAAATTATAATATAAAAGATCCAAATATTTTTTTAATAAAGCGTATAGAAGTTTTGTAAAAAAAATTAAAGAAGCCCTAAAAAAGTCGCTTATGTTACTTTCTTTGCAAATTTCATTAAACCTCAAACTGGTGAAACAGATATAAAACATTTTACAACAAAAAATCAAACAATTGATTTAAATACTAATTTAAAGAAGTTTTATAATGAAAATATAAAAGACACAATAATATCGAAATTAGAAACTTATCAAGAACGGGAATCTGGTCTTGCACTATATGAAATCATACAATTAAAGGTACATATTAACACTTATGACCCGATTAATGTAAGTGCACCAACTTGTATAAGTATTAAATTACCAAGTTGGGTTCAACTGACAAAAGCAACATTAAATGTTAAAAACAAAGATAACCATTGTTTTTTATGGAGTGTAATTGCCGCTCTTTGTCCAGCTAAAAAATCTAAACATTCCTGTAGAACATCTTCATATCCTCATTTTTCAACTAAGTTAAATTATGAAGGAATTGAATTTCCAATGACTTTAAGACAAGTTCCAAAATTTGAGAAAATGAATAATATATCTACAAATGTTTTTACATTAGAAAAACCAGAAAGAGAAAAGGACAATAATAAAGAAATAGTCGTTCCACTCTAATTAGGAAAAGAAGATTTTATTAATAAAATAAATTTATTAATGGTTTCATGCAATGAAAAAAATCAGGCGGAGCAGTTGTACCACAGCTACGATTTGGAGACTTTGGCGGCAGTAGAGGCGATCAAAAGGTTCAAGGTGTATCTGGTGGGAATACCTTTTAAATTGGTGACCGATTGTGTGGCGCTACGAGCTACATTTGCGAAAAAGGATATGATTCCCAGAGTAGCAAGATGGTGTCTGTCAATACAGGAGTTGGATTTCACGATCGAATATCGTCCAGGTGTGAAAATGCAACATGTCGATGCATTAAGTAGAAATCCAGTCAATGTACGGGCGGTACTAGGCGAAGAGGATTGGTTCTTAACGGTGCAGTTGCAAGATGAAGGTGTTCAACAGATTTATACGGCGTTAGAGTCTGGGGTGGCAGGCAAACAAATCAGGAGTGACTTTAAGGTGAAAAATGGGCGAGTTCATAGACGAACAGTCGATGGCGATCGATTATATGTACCGGTGGGGGCAGCATTTAGTCTCATGAGAAAATGTCATGATGAAATTGGACATCCTGGATTTGAGAAGTGTCTTAGCGTAGTGAGAAGAAATTACTGGTTCCCAAAGATGAGGCGTTTTGTCCGCAAATATGTGAGTTCATGTATAGAGTGTGCTTTTAGCAAAGGGACATATGGGCGAGCAGAAGGTGTTCTGCATCCAATTGAGAAGGTGGATCGACCGTTTGATACCGTTCATATCGACCATCTGGGACCTTTTGTACGGAGTGTTAAAGGTAATGCATATATATTGGTACTAATAGACGCTTTCACTAAATTTGTTATTCTTCATCCAACAAAAACATTGGGAGCTACTGAGGCGGTCAGAGAGCTCGAGAGGACATTTGGGCTGTTTGGTTATCCAAGGCGAATAATTAGCGATCGAGGAAAGGCGTTCGACAGCAAAATATTTAAGGAGTTTGTGGTGAAACAAGGCGTTAAACACGTAATGAATGCGATTGCTACTCCAAGAGCCAATGGACAAGTAGAGAGAGTCAACAGATCGTTGACTGAAGCAATTATGGCGAGCGTTGAGCATGAGGCGTCATGGGACGAAGTGTTACCACGGGTTGCTTGGGGAATGAACAACACAATCCATTCGACTACGAGACAAATACCGGCGGACTTGATGTTTGCCCGTTCAGGTGGAGCAGTTTATGGCGATATGGTGGTAAAACCGAGTGAAGGTGTTCACTCTAGCGGCGATTTACTGGCGAAAGATCAGGGTGAAGGTGTTCACTCTAACGGCGGTTTACTGGTGAAAGATAAGGGTGAAGGTGTTCACTCTAACGGCGGTTTACTGGTGAAAGATAAGGGTGAAGGTGTTCACTCTGATGTTGATTGGCTAGCCAATGATTTAAGTGAAGGTGATTTATTGAACAATAAGTCGAGTCAAGGTGTTAATTAAGGCGTTAATGTAGAAGGTGTTCTACCCAACAAGGACCTTAGTGAAGGAGTTCACACTAAAGGTGTTCAAAGCGAAGCAGGTCCAAGTGAAGGTGTTCACTATAAAGGTGTTATGACGCGCGCAAGAGCGGCGGCTATGAATAAAGGTGAAATGGAGGACCGGTCCAATGTAAAGTCAAGTGAGGTGTCAAGGAATCAATCAGGTGACAGATCCAACAATCGAGGCGATGACGTAGTCGAACGTCGACTAAAGGCGAAGAGAAGAATAGATCAGCGAGGTGTCCAGATGAAACAGCGATTTGACAGTAAACGAAAGAAGCCCACGGTGTACAAGAAGGGTGATTTGGTGTTATGGCGGTCTGGATCGACTATTTCGAGTACACAAGGCGCAAACACGAAGTTGACTAAGCGATTTAATGGTCCATACAAGGTGTCAAAAGTATTTTCCAACGATCGATACCAGATTACTGCAGTTAAAGGTGTTAGAGGGTATAAAAATCGACAGTTCTTAGTAGCTGCTGATTCTTTAAGGCGTTATATTAGTACAGTGCCGGTGGACGCACCACACTGTTCCAGGCGTGAAGATGAGCAGATGGATCAGGAGGATCTAACTGATTTGCTCGAGGCGTGATTAGTTGAATGTGGTGAAATTGAGGTGTGAATTAGAGTGGCGAGTGGCGAATATTTAGACTTAGGAGTTCGTAGGGCGGTATTTCTTAGCAATGTTGTTTAGTAATCAATGAGTTTTTGGTGAAAATGTGCGAGAATTGAATGATTGTCTGGGTGATTTTCTTATAAGGGCTGTCGTTAGAACTAGGTGGTGTGTGAGCGATTAATGAGGACATTAATTTCTTTTTCAGGATGGCCGAATGTTACGACATAAATTTCAAGGCGGTGAGTTGGTTGCCGGATTGGCTTTTAACAACTCTTGGCGGTCCGGATTAATACGGAGAAGGCCATAAGCGGCGACATCTACATTCAAGGCGTTAAAGTAGATGCCCATGCGTCTTAAGGTGTTATCGTAGAGGAGTCGAACAACGCGGAGAGAATCGAGAAGGAACGGGTCAACGACAGCCACATTCCTGAAGCGAACGAGATACGCGTCGTACCTCAATTATTTGTGAATAAAAGTTTGTTATTGAAATCGTGGTGTAACAATATGTGTGTTTGTAATAAATAAATGATATAGTAATAAAAATTATTTCATGTAATAATTTATATTTAATTTTTAATAAATAAGGAGTGGGGAAAACCAATATATTATTTAATCAATTGAAATTGATCTAATTTTAGTTTTAAATGAGAAATAGTACTAACCAGAAGTAATTTTAAATTCATTATTCCAAAAAAAAAAATTTATAAATGATGTGCAAGGATTTCAACACACAAACTTAAATTTTATTGTTCGAGAAATTGCGTTTCTAAACACAAAAACAAAACTCTCATGGGTTAAATTTGTTAAATATCCAAATAATTTCCACTCATTAAGTGTAACATTGAAAAAACACATACAATACTCTACCAATACTATACATGGGCTTGGATGGGATTATTTATCACCAGATATTCAAAGTGAAGACATATTAAATATTGAAGAAATGAAATCCTATTTAAATGAAGTAATTCCATCTGATGAGGTTATTATGGTTAAAGGATTACAAAAAGAGAAATGGTTAAAATGATTTTTAAAGAATGATATTACTAATGTGGAAGATGAAGAGCAATGTCCATCATTAAGCAAATTGAAATCACTCTTAAAATCATATCATTGTAATAAACATCTTATTAATAATCTAAATTGTGCCATGGAAAATGTATATTTCATTTATCATTGGCTAGAGTTTCATAAATAAAAGTAAAGGGATTTAAAAAATAAGTTCATTTATTATTATATCAAGTTACATACACACATATGTCTCATACCTATATATATATATATATATATATTTGTTCTCATAAAACAAGGTCAAGTTCAAGTTTAATGAAATAATAAACATAACACTCATTTAATAATCATCTTTTAATATGAATATGGAGAAAATTAAGAAAAAAGTCACTTTTAAAGAATCGATAGAAATACACATCATGTACACATGGCTACTCGCTTATCAATATTCTCGAAATGGATCACAATGGACCAATTCAGTAATTGATAGAGAACATTTTAAACGACGAATTCAAGAACATTCCCACATAATTAACCCTATAATATTTAAAAAATATGTAAGATATTTGGAACAAATTATATCTCCTATATTAAAAAAAAAATGTAATGCAAATAAAATAAATTATTTCGTATGATTTAATGTTTCTTTTTATTTTAAATTCATATTATATTCTATAAAACAATTTATACATACATATGAAATGAATATCGATTATAAATATACCTAAAATCGTGGATGTTTTTCTCCAGCAGAACTCATAAATTCTTTATATCTACATATCCAACAAACTTTATCAGTTCCCTGTTCAACATCATTTTCTCCACCACATTTGACACAGGGTACGCTTTTTATAGGAACTGGCATTGTATTGAATAATAAACAAATTAATAAGAAACAAAATATAACTAAATAAATGTTTAATTAATATTGTTAATTAGAAATTTTAAACATAGATGTCCACAAACCATGAAGCCATGCAAGCAAATTTATTTTCTTCTGTAACTAAACATTTAAAAAACATTGAAGATGAATTGAAAATCCCCCAAAAATTGCTTAAAATAAAAGATGAAAATGATGAAGACGAAAACCTTAATAATGAAACAATCGATAGAATTACAAATAAACACAATATTAGTGAATCGAAACGTTCAATATTAAAACGAATTAATTCAAAAGGTTCATCAAAAAGTGATACTGAGGATAATAATACCCCAGGTACAAGTAGAGAAAATCAAAATGATAAAAAATCATTTAAAGATAGATTTGAGGAAATAAATGCAACATCCTTAAATGAATATCTGAATCAATATCATGAATTACCAAAAAGATATGTTAAAGCAATGTTGGAAGATGAGGGGGACAATTTTGATCATAGGTATGGAGTTCGATTTAATCCCGCACAAGATAAATTTTTTATTGGAAATTCGGAATTAATCATAGATGGTGCAGATATATATGTAAAGAATAAAAAATACAAAGGTACACCCGGTTTATATGAATTATTATTTAAAAAAAGGCCTGAACATTATTCAGAAAATGATATAAAAAATTATCAAACTATTGTATATAAAACGAATGCATCACGAAGGTTTTATCAATCAAATAAACAAGTTGTTGGTTCCAAATCTCAAAAGTATAAAAATATAATTGCTCCAATAACAAGTGGTAAAGGTTTATTACTAATGGAAGCAAATAATAACAAAATAGATTATGTATTTTGGAATGATATAAATGAGCTAGTTGACCGTTTACGTTTATTAATAGCATCTCAGGCAGCTGGAAATACAGGTCACACAAATGAAATTCAATCCATTATAGAAGAGTTACAAGAAGCTAAAATTATTGAATAAAGTGATATACCATGCAAAGAAAATTTATTACTAGTACAAAAGAACATGTTGTTAATGAAATACATAAACCAGCAAGAATTAATTTTAAAAGACGCAAAGTGATATTAAAAGGCTTAAATGATTTATTTCAAGCTGACCTTGTAGAAATGATTCCATACGCTAAAGAAAATAATGGATATAAATATATCCTAATTGTAATAAATTGTTTTTCTAAATATGTATGGGCATATCCATTAAAATCAAAGTCGACTATAGAAGTTTCCAATAATATGGAAAATATACTAAAAATTCAATGCCCAAAAAATTTACAAACTGATCAAGGGAAAGAATTTGTATCTAAAGATTTAAAAAAAATGTTATACAAGTATAATGTAAACCATTACAATACATTTAGTGAGAAAAAAGCGTCAATTGTTGAGAGAGTTATTAGAACTTTGAAAACAATGATGTGGAAAAATTTCAATCTATATGGTCATTATAAATGGATTAAAATTTTACCTGAGATTATCTTAGAATATAACACTAAAAAACATAGAACAATTGGAATGAAACCAATAGATGTTAAAAAAAACACGAAAAACATTTATTAAATACAGCCTACAATAACATAAAAATGGTTGACTTTGAAAATATTAAATTTAATGTGGGGGATCACGTTAGAATATCTAAAGTAAGAGGGGTCTTTGCTAAAAAATATTTACCTAATTGGTCTACAGAGATATTTAGAATTCAAAAAGTAAATCTTACTAACCCAATTACTTATTTTTTAAAAGATAGTAAGAATCATGATATAGCTGGCTGTTTCTATAAAGAACAATTACAAAAAGTAAAATACCCGGATGTATATTTGGTTGAAAAATTTTTAAAAAAACACAAAAATAAAGTATTTGTTAAATGGTTAGGCTTCGATAATATACATAATTCTTGGATTAGTAACACCAATATAGTATAATTATGTATTTGATTAAACTTATGTCATGTAATAATGATATGTATATTGTTTTATATTATTAAATATTCTTCAAATAATCCATTGTTTACTTTATAATTAGCCTAGTACACCACCTCCTCCTCTTAAATTACATGTCACAGATTTCTTATGCGCATAATTTAAATTTAAATATCGCGGTGTTCTAAAACAAAATGGAAAGATGTTCTATGTTATTTCTACAGAATTATTTAAATGATCTCATTAGCCTAGTGGTAAATGTAATGTAATTGTAGGTAAGTAGCATTGATATAGTACTGGTTCGAATCGCGCTGCAGTCACTAGATAATGTTGGTCACTTTTTACTAAATAAATATTTCAATAAATACCCAATATTACTAATTAACTAATCAATCAATCAATTCTCCAATAGCCCAGCCCAGCCTAGCCTGGCCCGGCCCAGCCCAGCCTGATCCATACCGAAATAAATTCGATTATTGTATATGTACAAGAAAAATCAATTTTTCACTAGTGACATCTATTGGTAAAATGTTACACTAGTTTCCAGTTTTCCTTTTTAAATTTATACCCATCACCAACACCTTTTCTTAAATCTCTTCTACAATACTCTGGAGATGGCCAGCCCACCCTGGCCTTGGTTGGATAAGTCTTGTATGCGTGCGTGCGTGCGTGTATGTGTCCATCACCAACCATTATGGAAAACATGGTCCCCCTCATACCCATGCATGATGTGTGTGCGTGCGTCCTCATATACAAGACTTCTTCTGCAGTGCATTTCTTGCAGAAGTTCTTCTTCTTCTTGTTGTTGTTGGACCCCGTCTCTTTCTGGAGATCATCCCCCATACCACACCCTTATTCGATGGGCCCTGAAGATGGATACATGCCATCAAATGGGACTAGGAGTGTCTCACCGCGTACAAAACTTCTTTTGCACTTCTTGTAGGACCTTCTGGAGACCCTCCTATTGGATGGTCTCTGCTGATGGCATGTGCCATCACAAGCGCCATCGGGTCCTGGTATCACGCCAAGATAACTACTACAGACGTAATACAATTGGGAGTCTTACTATTTAATGTTATATTGTAAATTTTACACTGTATATATTTGTAAGCGCTGTCACATTCTTCGGGGTATTTTGCATTTAGAGCGAAGAAACTCGTAAAACAAATGTCTACTGCCTTAGTTGGTGTAGGGACATCATATAATGAATCGTTAAGCGAACCGACCTAGGAAGAGTATTATTTTTTCCAATTAAAATCACCAACGGTTGATCGGTTTCCTTCATTGCCAACACTGTTTGTTTTGTTTGTTCCAGATATAAATGAATATCCTGTTCTTTCTGAAGAAAAATTAAAACTTGAAGTGCATTGTGTTAAAAAACCTAAGATACACCCTACCTCTAACTGCACAATAAATGAGGAAACTGCTTTATTCTTTGAACATGTTCTGATTCTTTTTGATTTGCCTTTAAAACTGTTAGGAAACAGTAATGGAAAAATGAACAGTGATTGAATGTCTTGGGTTCTAAAAACTGGAAATGTAGTATTTATGGTGTGAATATAAATTAAATGCCTTAAAAAAATTGCAACTGCTCAACATGCTAGTAATTAACGGGAGATGTTTTTTCTTGCATAAATTTATAATAGATCTTGCTAATATAGGCCATTTCTCAATTAAATTGTTTGCGCAATTGGTAAAATCAATGTCAATCTAGAATATAAATATATAACTAATATAATATGGTTCTTGATTTCCACATCGGTCGAACCCACCAGTGTGTAATCTAAAGGCTGGCAAAACCGGGTAAAATTCATAGTACTGATGAACTAGAGTATGTTTTTTTCAATAATTTTCAAGTCGTCCCGTTTTTGCGTCTCTCCAGTTCTTTTCCAAGTCAATCCACGGGCTGTGGCAATTATTCTGCAAAAAGTTAATTTAAAATCTGTTGTGTTTCTTCTGATATTTCCGAGGATATATCTTCTTCAGAAGAATTCTCTGCACATGCCTGGAGTTTTTTTTCGAAATTATTCCTAACTCGGAATATTTTGCTCATGCATTCACTTATTTATCATTAAGTCTTCCATGAGCACTTAATGGCTTTTTGTCCACTGGTGACCTGCAGCTCGGTACATAATACGAATCTGGGGACTCGCATTTGAATATTTCGTAAATTTGTTGACATAATTAGATAAGTCGAACGTTACATATCCTAAAATATACTGAAATTAAATTTATTAAAAATAAATATCCAGTGTTCAGGATTGTTGCGTCATTCGTTATTGATTATTAAATTCACTAAAGATCTTCGTTTTACAGTGTTTTACATTTTGTATCATTTTACTAGCTCATGTCCCTTGCTACAACTCTCTAAGTATTCTAACAGCTGCTACAATTCGAGAATGCCATTTTAAATTTTCTCTAAACATTTCAATATTAAACAAATTAGGTTTTTCCCAGGTGGATGTAGCGAACTGTGCTCAGATGATAAGGCAATTGAGCTATCAGAAGGAGTTCCAATTGTTACTTCAATACTGTCACAAGGACCATGAAGTTTGAGTACATGCTAAGTTATTTCCATAAAGCTGGGTTTACACACTCATGCAATTTGCACCAATTGGTTTGTACAAACCACTTTGCGCAAGTAAATCGTGGTGTGTAAATGAAAGCATGCGCCTTAAAACGGCACACAAACCAACGTGGATTTGGTGCGGTGGCGACGCGGGCAATTCATTATAACCTTGCCCGCGACTAAAATCTGCGTTGGTTTGCGCGTCATTTCAAGCTGCATTCTGCAAGTGTTTTGCACAAGCCAATTGACCCAAATTTAACTAGTGTGTAAACCGGGATTAGATGTAGGCACACACATACTCGTATATGCATTTGCACCAATTGCATGAGCTTGTAAATGAGGTGCTTAAGAAAGCAATTTATTAAACCTCATATATCAAATATCTCAATTTTCTAATATTAATTTAGCTACTTACCTGGACATACCTACACTAAAAAACATATGCACATAAACCATTGGGTCTTAATCATGGCAAGCAACAACAGTCTTGTTAATTTATTAAACGGTGTACAAAAATCCTGGAAAAAATTAAGTGGCTTGGAATTGGGAAGAAATACACAATTACCGGTAAGACCCCTACATTTTAACCAATTAGAACTAGTAAATTTGAATTTTAGCATTTAGAACACAAAAAACTAAATTTGGTGCCACCCTGTTAGTTACACTACCGACGTTTTGTTTCCCAGGAGATATGCTCAAAAACTTGGGGGGTCAAAGAGACAAATTAAATAAAAACATTCTGGGGGAGCAGAACTTTATTTTTCTCCTTTATTGTTGAAAATCCGGATGAGGAAGGCAGATATTTGAAATTACAATTTGTTAGTGAATAAATATATTTTAAATAATAAACATGAAGTAATAAATGTACTTACTTCAATTAAAATATAGAAGATATTTAATACCTATATAACAAGATTGTATTATTTAGAAATTCATTCTAAATTCATTTGTACACTATGCATGTTAAAAAACAACCAATTACACTTTCCTTTCAGAAACAATATGTTCTTGATATGATCAGTAACAGTACCCGTCATTCTAGTTTATTTTCAACCGAACAAGTTAAAAATGGCTAGCGTCTTCTGACAGGCTGAGAGTAACCCAACGACTTATACCGAAGTTTGTCGATCCCGTTTCAAGAAAATTCAAATATTGAAAACTTTTAATACCTTTTTGCATTTATCTATATTTTTTTTAATATAAATAGTGCATGTTAATACATACATAATATAAAATAATAATGTATGTATATACATATTATATCAATATATAAATTTGAAATGAAATAAAAATAAACTCTTTAAATTAACAAGACTTTTAAACCAAAAATTCAATCTTTTTATGAAAAAACCAATCTACAGGTACATAATACATACTCATAAGAGTTATAAATTAAAAAAAATACATATCTAAGAACAATTTTTAAAACCAATTAAATCCAGACACAAATCTCGCATTTCTGTATCCGTAGGGATGTTTATTGCACTCTTTTTCGGGTTTCTTTTAGATTTCTTTTTAGTCGAAAAAAATCTTTGGCGTTTAATTTTTCTATTTGGCGGTTCAGAAGACTGTTTGTTACACATTAAAACCGTTTTAGCGGTTCTCACAGATTTTATAAGGCTTTCTAATGGAGCAATTTGTTTAGTAGCAGCTTGTAATTGTTCCTCATTTTCAATAATGTTGTATGATCTCATAAAATCTTCTAGATTTTTTTTCTTTTTTTCAAATGAAGAAATAATCGATTCACAGCTAATTTCTTTGATAATTGCTCTTTGTTGAATTTCGGCATTTGCTGTAGATGTTTCGGGAGAAGGATTTTTATTATTTTCAGACAAAGTTATTTGATCGTCTATTGTATTACTGCGATCATTTTTCAAATATGTGCATATAATATGAACATGCTTACACATATTCCATTTTATAGATGAATCAATGCATGTGCATGTATACCGTAATCACCGTATACCGTATGCATGTAATCAATGCATATATGTATACAAGTTACATATCGGTTTACAGACTTTCTCAGTAAAATTCTAATAACCTCTTTACTTATCACGTACAACTGTTTTTGCATATTTTAATAATGTGTCGTTTAGCGAAGAATCTCCACTAAACGCATATGTAGCATTTTTATAATCATGATGTTAATTATGTATCTTTGTAGTATGGAGTTAGTTTAGAATTGCCTTTGGACTTGTAACGTTCTTATTAGTAATTGTCTAATAAAGAATTATAATTGTATTTTATAATAAATTTTCTTTTTAAAAATAATAATTCAGATTCGTGGAAGTTAACTGGCGCAGTCGGTAGGATCTGCTAAACGGGTTTACGAAAATAATCGCGTTTCGTTTCAACCATTAATGGAGGTTTCCAAATTTTGTTTCCTTTTCTGTTTATCTAAAATTTACTGTCTGTCTCTCTTTAATGGTTTCCAAATGTGTTCCTTTCTCTGTCTTTTTAATAAACTAACTATGTGCAGATCGTCTGCTCATCGTCTGTCCCTCAATATTGGAAACCTCTATTGGCAGACCGAACTCTTTTTAGGCGAATTGAGTAACCTAAAAGTAAAAATATAGTGCAAGTACAGCATATCAATCAACACTTCGAGAATCACACTAGAAGTTCATCAAACGTGAAGAAAGTTGACCACATGGACGAACACCATTGGATCATAATTTGAATTGTACTCTTACTGTAAGTGTATATGTCTTTTAAAAGTTTTGAAAGCGATAATATATTACAGAATATTTCTGATAAGACTCCGAAAGCGATTCTGTCTTAAATTCTATCCTAAATAATTCTCCAAACTCTACGCGTTCAAGATCCCCTATTAATAACCATATCAATAACATATCGATTAAAATTTTAAGTTACCAGTTAAAAGAAAAATTAAATTTATCTACCATAATGGCTAACGGAAATGATAATAGGGATACAACTCCACTTGTACCTACACCCACACTATAAAAGGAGTATCTCGATATGATACCGGACTTTACGGGTGAGACTTTATTGCGTTATTAACTTTACTTTGCGTTACTGCAAAGATTTATCGAAATATGCGAAAAATTGGTAACTAAATTCTATAATGCGGCGGGTGTAAATGATTTTTAAAATGAATATTTGATGTCTAGCATCCTTGCAAAAATAAAAGGAAAGACAGCTATTAATATCTCTTCTTGTACGCTAAGAAATTGGGACGATTTAAAATCCGCTCTCTAAAATACGTATGCTGATAAGGACTGTTATAGTCTCCAAATAGAACTGAGTCATGACTAAGTTAAAACATAGAAATGAAACTACATTTGAGTTCTTTAATGGTGTACAAGCTCTTTTAAACTTAATACTCATTGAACACCCGAAAACAAAAGTGAAGTTACATTTCTCGGCGAATACCTTCGAGGTTATGTCTTGCGTGTTCTTTTACGTGGTTTAAAGGAACCCGTCGGGACTTTAATGCGCACTAAGAACCCAAAAACTTTAAACGAAGCATTAAACATGTTAACAAATCGAACCCGTCACGGTCAAAAAAATAGAAGATCATCACACTAAACAAAGGGGTGACAAAAATTCTAACTTAAATTTTCTAAATGTATCTAATGATTGTCAGTTAGATACTATGAAACTTCGACTAGAACACATGAATAACGAGGAAAAGTCTCAAATCCTCAAATTAATAAAGCAGTACTCAGATATTTTTATAACGAAGAAAAAACTCTACTGTTTACCAATAAAATTAAACATTCAATAAAAACACACGACTAATTACCAATATACACAAAGTCATACAGGTACCCCCAGGTTCATAAAACTGAAGTTGAAAAACAAGTAAATGACATGTTAGCCAAAAACATAATTAGACCCTCATATTCACGATGGTCACCACCAGTTTGGGTGATACCAAAAAAAGCGGACGCCTCCGGTAAAGTGAAATGGAGAATGGTCATAGACTACCGAAAGTTAAATGACAAAACGATCTGCGACAAATGCCCTCTTGTCAGTATTTTTCAACCTTTGACCTCGTATCGGGATTCCATCAAATAGAATTAGATGAAAGAGATATCCAAAAAATATTCAACACAGAAGGAGGACATTATGAATTTTTAAGAATGCCTTTCGGGTTGAAAAATGCTCCTGCTACATTTCAGCGAGTCATGGACAACGTCCTTAGGGGTATCCACAATGAGAAATGTCTCGTCTACATGCACGACATAATCATTTTTAGTACCAGCCCACAAGAACACGTCGATAGGCTAGAGAGATGTTTGAACGTCTTAGACAAGCCAACTTGAAAATACAGTTGGATAAATCAGAATTTCTAAAAATGAGGTAGCTTACCTAGGGCATATTGTCACACCAGATGGGGTTAAACCAAACCCAGACAAAATCAAAGCAATAATGAACTTTCCAATACCTAAGACTAGCAAGCAAATAAAAAGCTTTTTAGGGTTATTAGGGTATTATCCAAAATTTATAAAGGATTTCGCTAAAATCACGAAACCCTTAATTCGTTGTATAAAAAAAAGGGGCGAAAATCGATCATAATAACGAAGAATATAAAAATAGCTTTAACTTCTGCAAAAAATTTGCTCCCCAATGAACCTGTATTGCAGTACCCCGACTTCGAGAAACCTTTCATACTTACGACAGACGCGAGTAATTACGCAATCGACGCCGTCTTATCTCAAGGAAAAGTTGGATCTGATCTACCGGTCGCCTATGCGAGCAGAACATTAAATACAAGCGAGGCCAATTACTCCACTATAGAAAAAGAGTTACTAGTAATAGTATGGGCCATCAAGTATTTCAGACCCTACTTGTACGGGGCACAAATTTCAAATAGTAACAGATCATAGACCTTTAGTGTCTATGATGATATGATATCTGGCTATTTTCAATAAAAGAGCCAAATTCTAAATTAGTTAGGTGGCGGCTCAAGCTAGAGATTTACTACTATAAAATTGTATACAATAAATGTTGTATAAACAAAAACGCCGATGCATTATCTCGAATAGAACTGAACGTTATAGAGGACGAACCGCCTATATTCGATTATATAAAACACTTCAATGAACAAATCGCGATACCAGGGCACTCTCGGGAAGAAACCGAATCTATAATTGTAGAACCAGATTTAGAAATTAACGAACTTTCCGACGAAGAAGACAGTAATACAGTACATTCAAACGCAGAAAACCCAATAATAGGTATCCCAATCTCCGCTAAATCCCTTACCGTCGGTATTAACCAAATCGTAATAACCGAAGTGAATCACTCACCTGCACCGGTATCTACAAAAATACTATTTACTAACAAACAAAGATTGGAAGTCCAAATATCTAAAGAAAACTATGAACAAGAATTCTTAACATTTGTTAAAGAATACGTCGTTCCTAATGTTACCATTTATATTTTCACTACGATAGTTTATACCCCAAATTAAGTATGGTTCTACAAAAACATTTTAAACAAGAGAAAACTAAAGACAGATATAAAAAAGAAAAAAAAAACAAAAAACAAAAACCTAATAACGAAAACAGCTAAAATTAACAAAACTCATTACAATACCATTTACAAATATCATCTATCTAACATAAAACGACCCCGAAAACAAACTTACGAATTTAAAAACATTTCAGGGCAATCCCAGGAACCAAAACAGAAATCAGGAACATTACACACAACCTAGGAATAATCAACATTTACTTAGGAACAGCTAAACTCCAACGAAGTGAGCATACATTTGTTCATTTTTACGACACAAAACAGTAGAAGGGCAAAGGGAGTTCAAGCGCGCTTCCGGTCTCTGGTGTGTAATTTACGGATTTCGTTATTAGGTGTTGGTAGTACTGGGTGTTGTTTGTGTTGGTATCACTGGTTGGGAGAGGAGTTCATAATTTGAAATTTGGCGGCTTGAGGTGGGGGTGGTAATGTGTTGAATTTCAGGGGGGTGGAGTCTAAAGGGGGGGGGGGAAGGGCAGAAGGGTAGAAAGGCAGAAAAGAGAGTTCTAGCTTGCTTCCGGTCTCTGGTGTGTAATTTAGGGATTTTGTTATTAAGTGTTGGTAGTACTGTGTGTTGTTTGTGTTGGTAGCACTGGTTGGGGGAGGAGGAGTTTATAATTTGAAATTTGGCGGGTTGGGGTGTGGGTGGCGAAAGGCAGAAAGGCAGAACTGCTGTTGCAGGATTTGACAAGTGTTGACAAGTCTGATGATGACGTCAGGTTAATAATATGTCACAGCGTTTTAGACAGCGTGAGTTATCATTAGTATAACATTGTATAAATGGCCACATCCTGTAGCAAGAGATATGACACCATATACACACATATAGGTACGATATGTGCTAAAAATATTTCTTTACGTATCTATAATTTTTATTCGTAATGAATATATAAAAGAGATAGATTCCTAATTTTTTGCTCATATCAAATGTTAACCTTTAACAAGGCGCATGGAGGTAATTTAAGTAAAACTGCTGGTGGTGCTTCAAATTCCAAAAATAGTCTATTAAATTCTCTAATTAATAAATTGGGTGTTGAATTACATTTACCAGGTTATAAATTTTGTGAGCCTGGAACAAAGTTAAGGGCAAGATTAGAGAGAGGTGATCATGGAGTTAATAAACTAGATTCAGCTTGTAAAGAGCACGATATTGCCTACTCAAAACATAAGTCATTAGAAGACCGACACAAAGCCGACTATATATTAGAAAATCGAGCTTGGGAAAGAGTAAAATCAAAAGACGCCAAACTCGGTGAAAAAGTAGCTTCTTGGTTTGTCACTACCGGTATGAAAAGTAAAAGGGCCTTAGGGATGTGTTATCAAACGGAATCTAAAAAAGTAAACGAGGTAAATCTAGAGGAAACAAGAGAAAGAAATATGGGAGTCAAGGACGGCGATGTCAACGAAGCGGTGGTAAACTTAGAAATAATAATAATAAGAGAAAAAGATTAAATAAGAAGAAAAACAAGAAACGTATTTCGTTCGAGGGACAATTCAAAAACTCAAGGAATTGTTCATGATGAGTCAACCAATAATAATAGTAAATTATTAAAGCAAACATCCCTGAGAGCACTTAAAGCGGCTAAACGTATAGCGAAATCATATGGTTCTGGAAAGAGAAATATATTTATTCCACGTGCTATTCCGCTTAAAGCTCAAATAGGTGGTATCTTACCACTTTTACCAATTCTAGCAGGACTGAGCAGTTTAGGCGGATTGGCGGGAGAAGTTTCGGCTGTAACGAAAACTATTTTGGATTCAAAGAATGCAAAAAAGAAACTCGAAGGGGATCATCGTCATAATAAAGCTATGGAATCGATAGCAATTGGAAAAAAATGAAGTGGATTGTATTTAAAAAGATAAAATAATAATAATAATGGGAAAACAGTAGGTTATGGATTATATTTACCAAATCTGGGTTCAAAAAAAAAAACTAGAAATTTTACCTATTAAGATACCTAAAAATAGAGCATTAGATGATAATGAATTAAATCGCTTTGCCAAACAATTAAAAATTCCCCATTTTAGAGCAATATTTATGCGTAATAGTTAACCTGCAAGACCACATTCAATTGAAACAGGAATTGTAAATTTAGATTTAAAACAAAATAGTGGTACACACTGGGTTGCATACATAAACAAATATAATAAAGTACTTTATTTTGATAGTTTTGGATCACTTAAATCACCTCCGGAATTGTGTAAATATTTTGGTGATAAAGTGACAATAAAGTATAATATTGAAAGTTTTCAGAAATTCAATCAGAACAATTGCGGTCAGCTGTGTCTACAATTTTTATATAAAAATACCTGAATGCTATAATTTATCTTAGTATAAACTACCAATTGTACCTACTCGTATGTGTATTATGTAATATGTCACAAATATTTATATTAAAAAGTAATTCACATATATTGTCTGTGAGTTTTCAAGACGCCATTCGCTTAGATCCTAATTCTGATTACGGTTTAGCCCTAACAGGATTTTTTTATAATAATACACTTAAGTGTGAGATTGTGGGTAAAGATTTTGAAATTGATTTTACACCACAAGATAGTATTGGAAAAATTTTGGGGTTTTCATCAAAGATTTTAAAACAAGACGACCAAGTACAGTCCTCAGATTTACCTGTGAAAAACAAACAGCTCGTTTAGAATTAAAAAAATTAAATTAAGTGTTATAACGAGTAAAATAAATTAAAAAAATGGTGATAATATTTAATAGTAAAAATGGTCTCGAAAATTATGAAGACTATATAAATAGTCATTTGAGAAACACGAATTCATTTATAAAGAGACCTGTGTCAAGAGCGAAACGTCTCTCTCACGCAAACTTAATTTTTCTAAAATCATGTGGTTATAATGTCCGCTCAAATTTACGACATATTTCGTAAACCTCAATATGATGAGACAACGCAAAAAATTGAACAAAGAACTTCATTCAATTTCATCCATATGTGAAATCATTTCAGAATAGCGATGTTATCCAAATAACTATTAATCAACTGGATTGTCGGTTGAATATGTTTAATGCTGCATTAATTATTGAAGGTAGTTTAACGGTCGCCCAGAACAGTACTGGAAAAGTTCAATTTATAAATAATGTTGGACTATTTATGTTTGAGAATATTACCTATGAAATTAATGGAAAAGAAATTGAAACAGTCCGAGATCCTGGCATTGTTTCCACAATAAAAGGTTGTCTCTGTTATAATGGCACTGACAGTACGCTCTTAGGGCACAGCTAGTTGGAATTATCCGCAACATGCTATCAGTAATAATGATAATGGACTTTTTATGTTTAGAATTCCGCTAGGACATCTATTTAATATTTTCAATGATTACAAGTGCGTTCAATATGGAAGTCAAACAATTTGATTGGTACGCGCTCGGTCCGACGCTGATTGTTACAGAATTGAAGAAGACCCTACTGTAGCTGCAGCAAAACAATCCACTACAGTTGAAATAAAAATTAATAGTGTATCACTGGAAGTGCCTTTAGTTTATCCTAATGACTTAATAAAATTATCATTATTAGAGGCAATAAAAAAGGATAAACCCTTTCTTATTTCATTTAGGTTGTGGCAACTTTATGAATTGCCTCAATTGACCCCAAATTCTAAGAAAGAGATATGGAATGTACGTGTATGTGATCAAAATGACAAACCAGTGTATATAATTTTAGCTGCTCAAACGAAACTTTGGAATAATGAACAAAAAGATCCTACAGCTTTTCACAATTGTAATATTAGAGATGTAGCGGCTGTTATGTGTGGAGAGTACATTCCGACGGAAAGATTAAAATTAGATTTCAAAAATAATATTTTTCCCAAGCTTTCTTTAACTATACTGAATTTAAACCCAGCTATAAAAATGACCTGAACAGTCCAAAAGATAATCTTCTTAATTTTATTGCATTTAAAAATCACTCTCTATTCGTAATAGATTGTTCGAAACGATCACCTTTAATGAAATCTACAATAGTTGACGTGAAAATTATTATCGAGTCTACAAAACCATTTCCTCCTGATACAAAAGTATATTGTATATTAATTAGTGAAGTTGTAATAGAACAATTACCATTAAGTGGAATTGTACGTAAAATTTCCTAATAATAAAATATACTAATTTCTTTTCTATTTAAAATAAATATATATAAAAGAAAAATATAGAATAAATATTTAGTATTTAAGTGACAGTAATAAAGGGAACAGGTGTTACAATTATTATTATTATGGATATAAGTAAAAGGCGTTTTTGCGTGGTCGATTTACAAGGCTTCAATATTAAGCCTCTAGAAAATAATACAAAGTACCACTTTTTCGCAAAAGAAGTGGCCGTCTACGATGGTGAAAAACTAACTCACTTTCTTCTGAAACCGCCAAAGCCTTTTAGGGACTTAAGTTTAAGTGAAAAAAATCAAGTTAAATATGAGGAGAAAAAATTACATGGTTTAAGGTATTCTCAGGGATTTATCTATTATAATATGTTGCCAAGAATTTTGGAGAATATTCTGCAAAAATATGAAATTGTACATGTGAAAGAAAATCAAAAAATAAAATTTATTGACGAAAAATGTCAACTAAAACACCAAAAACAACATCAACAGTGCGTTATACATAATCTAAATGATCCTGAAATCACTGATGCGGTACCTTCATTGACCGTCAAAGATCGTTAGCCGATGTGTTTCTTTCATACAAAAATTGAGAATAATGTTCCATCTTGTGCCATAACAAATTGTTGTAAATTATATGAATATTTAAATAATTAAAAGTATGGAATAAATATATATCATATACATATAAATAATTATGTGTTCTTTTCATGAGCTTAGTTTCATTTTAACTATCCTAGTGAAAACATAATATACCTAATAGGTACTTGCAAAACTTGTTGAGTACAATTAAAAAAAAATACTTATCATAAGTGTAAAATTATGAAAACCGAAACAGAATTTCTACAAACAATCAACGCAATAAAAAATTTAACAAAAGCCGGTGAATATAATCCATATAATTAATATAATTAATAATTAAACAAGTTCAGACATTACCCATTGTTAATTTAGATATTTTCAATGAAGATAGTAAACCGTAACATAAGCATGGCAATCTACTTCCGTATTCTTTATGTGCAATTTTCTGTGGACCAAGTGGTTCTGGTAAAACGAACGCCTTATTATCTCTAATATTTAATCCAATCAGTTTATTTTTTGAAAATGTATATATTTATTCCAAATCTTTGTGTCAATCAAAATATGAATTATTAAAAAACGTTTTAAATAATGTAAAAGGTGTAAAATATTTCCCCTTCCAAGAAAGTGACTCTATAGTGGATCCTTCGGAAGCTCAAAACAAATCAATCATAATAATTGATGATATAGTGAATGATAGTCAAGACAAGATTCGTCAATATTTTTCATTGGGGCGCCATAAAGGATATGATGCAATTTACTTATGTCAAGCATACGCCAAAATTCCTAAACAATTAATTAGGGATAATTGCAATTTAATTGTTGTATTTAGACAGGATGATTTAAATTTAAAACACATATTTGATGAACATGTGACACCATATTTATCATTTGATCAATTTAAAGGTTTTTGTTCTGAATGCTGAAAAGATAAATATGGTTGTTTAGTGATTGTAAAAGATTTTAATGTTAATGGTGGACGTTATAGAAAATGATTTGACACCTATATAATACCATGAATGAATTAATTAATAACACAAACTATTATGGCTCCTAAGAGACAACGTAGGACCATCTATAAAAATAAAAATAACACTCGTTCTAGTGATGCAATTAAAAAACAAATTAATCATTTATCTCAAATTATACGAAAAAAATATTTAGCATTAAAACTGGGGAAATCTGAAGAAGATTATGTCTTAAATAAAATATTTCAACCTGTTAAAAATTCCATATTTGAAATTGCAAAGCATACAAAAGATCATGTCAAAAGAGACGACTACGATGGCACCGACGCCGACGTCGACAATAAAAACAATAAAACAAATTATATCGAAAAAAATTAAATCGTTGAAAAGGTAGAAAATGACTATGAAAGAGAGGAAGAAGATGAAGAAGAAGAAAATGTTGCTCTTAAACCTAGTAATTCAATACTTAGCTTAAAAAATGAATATAATACATATCCCAATGCTTTTTAATTTTCAACACCTTTATTAAGAAGAAGTAAATCATTTGAAAAATATCCCAAAGTTTTATTTTCACCAGACGTAGAAATGCTATTAGAAAATCTTTCAACAAGAAATGCTGCAACACCATCCTCACCAATAAAAACGCAAATTGTATTAGATAAAAATGCATTGGGCACTGTGCATAATCAAATAAATAAAGATGAATATTTGGATAAATTTCCATTGTTAGCAAGCACGTATATTGAAAAATATTTTAATGCATCTCCATATGATATTCATCAAGAATAGGATTCTATTTATGGTCCTCTCTATGATACATCTCAGGATAAATGGTATTTAAAATACTTTGAAATTACGTTTCCAGATAATAGAAAAGAAGAATTTAAAAAAGGAGATTCACCATTTATAGGAACCAGGGGCCTTTATGAGTTAATATTTAAAACAGTTCCCACAAACTACTCTTTGCGTGATAAAGTTAATTATAGAAAAATATTACAATTAACAAACGTGTATAAAATCAGGGATGGCAATATAAAATTCCCTAATCATCCAAAATATACTGATGTCATTCACCCAATACTAGAGGAGGAACAATTTGTTAAAAAGACGCGTAGCAAATCACAATCTCATATTTCCGCTTCTGGTAAAGGGATAAGAATTAAAAAGACTCTCGACTACAATGATAAGCATATTGAGTATTTATATTGGGATAATGTAAATGAACTTGTCGAAAGATTAAAGCTGTTAATTGCATCCAAACAAGCCGGCAATTTATCTGTAACCAATGAAATTCATGCAATTCTTTCTGAACTCTTCGAAGCAGGCATAATCTATTAAAATAATACTTTAAGGAAATGTATGTCTATTATTGTATAGTATCAATATATTTTCATATCAGTATTCATTAACCAACAAAAAAAAACAATATTATCACAATGCCCAGAAAAAGAAAACAAAATACCTCTAAAAATATCACTAAAATAAATGAAACATTTTCTAAGGAAAAAAATCAACTTGTAAATGAATTACATAAACCTGTAATAAAAAAATTTAAACGAAGACGTTTCATTGTATAAGGTATCGATGATTTATGGCAAACAGGCTTAGCTCAATTAGGTCAATTAAAAACTTATAATAAGAATTACAGTTATATATTGGTGGTGATAGATTGTTTTTCTAAATTTCTATGGGCCGTTCCATTGAAAACAAAAAATGCTGATGAAGTGGCTAGTGCCTTTGAAAGTATTTTAAAACATCGCAGTCCTAAATTATTACACAGTGATTCGGGAAAAGAATTTATGAATACAAAATTTAAAGAACTAATGAAAAAATATGGAATTAATTATTCAACATTTAGTGGTATGAAAGCTGCAATTGCAGAAAGAGTAATTAGAACAATTAAGGAACGGTTATTTAAATTTTTCAGTTTAAACGACTCTTATCGCTGGATTGACATTTTAAACGATATAGTTAATAATTATAACAACTTTAATCATAAAACGATTGCTATGAAACCAGCGGAAGTGACAAAACATAATGAAAAACAAGTGTTAAAAAATTTCTATAATTACATTAAATTAGCAACCTCCCCACAAAAATTCTCTGTTGGAAATATAGTTCGAATAAGAAAAAGTAAACATTTATTCGAAAAAGGTTATTTACCTAATTGGACAACTGAATTATTTAAAATAATAAAAGTAAAATTAACTAATCCATATACATATCTTTTGGAAGATCTAGAGGGGCGACCAATAAGTGGTTGTATCTATACTCATTGAGTATTGCGATACATTTGGTTTTTTGCAAATTGCAAAAAACCAAACAGCCTGATATCTATTTAGTTGAAAAAGTATTAAGACGTAAGGAAAAAAAGGTATTTGTTAAATAGTTAGGTTTTGATTCAAATCATAATAGCTGGATTGATCGAAAAAATGCATATTAAATATGAAGGGTAAGTAAGTAGGAAAAGAGCTTATTTATATGTGAAAATTTTTTCACTCTTGTTTATTATTCTCTCAGCATATCTGGAGCAAAATGTATTTTACATTCATCATCCGCAAAATGTTGTGCAATCGGACATATGTTTTAATGAATATTATTGTGACGCTTATTGTTCGGCGGATTTGCCTGTCTCGAGCGCCACCTGTTTTTACAGACGAAAACAGGAAACCAAAACGGGTCCCAGGTAACACAATGGAGATACGGCTATGCTAGGGGTCAATTAAAGCACATTATTCACCAGAAAAAGAAAATACAATTTTATTTAAACCCTCAAAACTACAACAAAAATAATCCAAAAATAGGTTATAATTTATATTCAAATAGTCCGGTTTGCCGTTTTTGGAATACGGGATGATAAACGGTGGGAAAAGGTAGAAAAATACGGTCGGTAACGGTAAAACGGTAAATGTACGGCTTTCAGCACGGTGTGTTGCCTAACTAACCGTTGACATGGACTGGAGAGGCGACTTTTGGTCGCTCCACTCAAATTTGTCGCTTCCCGGTGTATTAGACGACACCGTTGCCGCTAAGACGCTTCGCTAGAGTGTAAAGACACTCTTTATTTGCTAACGCTTAGTTCCTGGTGTGAGCCACACAGTCTTGGACAGAAAACGGCGAATGGACTGTGTCAGATCTAGCTGTCGCCACAACCGAATTGCGAATGCGACCTGCCCGCTGGTTAACCGGCGACTCCGTGCGAATGGACTCAAAGATCCAACACTAAGAGCGCTAGTGCCCAGGAATGGCATTCACTAGACCTATTTGACAGGTCCTGTGCAAGGCGATTGCCAAGCAGAAATACTTCCGTGCGAATGGACTCGAAGGTCCCACACTAAGAAGCTTCCGTCGGTGGTTTGGAGCGACAAACACTGCTTCCAATACTCACTCTCTCGCAGGGCGATTCAACGGTGTTGCTGGGCGATTTTCGGTGCTTGATGCCGGTCTGTATTGTTTTACTTACTTGTTGATTGCTTGTTGATTCGTTGTTAATGATTGCTGTTTGTTGTTCTTCAGTTGTCTTCGGAACGGAACTGATCACTAACGGAAATTTCGGCGCTTTATATACCCGCGGGACGGTCATGCACGCCTCCAACATCGGTATGCGGTACTAAACGGTATGTTGTATTGCCGCGATTCCCGGGGCAATCGGTTAACCGTATAACTGGTTGCCGAACTCCTAGTGTTTGTTTACATTATAAACAATGACAACATAACCTAACTAATACATGTCAACCAGTATAATTGGTTGCCGGACAACCAGTGTTTGTTTACAATGTAAACAAGTGCCTCATAACCTCACTAGAATTGAATGCCGGTGCAACAAGTGCAAATACGGTAAGTACGGTACTTATTTACGATATTTTATTAAACGGTAATCTATTTCAGGGTTCCGGCGACATCCCAAATCGGCGGCGGTCAACGAGAGCGGTAAGTACTTGTAATATATACTACTGTATCAATTAATTCCTTTATTTTTCAGGCGAAGAAAAATGGGATCATTACATTATAAAAATGATGTAAATTATCAGAGTAATTGCAGTGCTACTAATATAAGAATAGGAGATCGGCTCCCCATGACACCTTCTAAAATAGATGAATATGGCCAGGTGCTGTACGTTTTCAAGTATTCTCTTCAGTCAAATGGAATCGATATAGAACAAGATATATATAAATTAAAAATGATTTTCAATAATTATACAGAAGGATTTGATGATAAGTGGCGGTTAATGGTTAAAAACGTTGAAAACTTCAAGGATAAATTTAACCACAACATTATCAGGAACAGAACAAAGATCAGCACCGATGCTGACAACAAGTTGACACAAGAAAATAAAAACGAACATAATGCTTACATACAAAAAATTTTAGAATTTATATTTATTACTACAATAATTGGTTTTATATTAACTATCATATTTATATTATCACTTTTGTATCTTTGCTATAAAATTATAACTTATACCAAATAAAAAAAATGTTTTTAAATAGGTGTGTGTGTTTTCTATTTCCTGTAAAATCCATTATTAATATATTAACGTACATTTTACAAACCAATCAGAAATCAGATTCATTATGAATTTGCTTAAATTGCATTTTTTTCATTTCACTACGATCCGTTTATCACATGAAGTGGAGTACCTAATACGTACGAGTATCTACTACACCTATACCTACTTATAATTCATAAAATGAAAAAAGTAAATATGTTTAGTTTACCATCAAATAATGGTAATAGTGCTGAAATGTCAAGTGTCGAAGATGAATTTTATGATCGAGAACTTGAAAATATTTGGCTCAAATATCAAAATGCGATCAAAAATTAAAAGTTTTACTTATTTAACAGTATAATGTTTGATATTCCATATTCTTTCTATTACGTTAAACATGGATTGAGTGTGTTGAGAGACTTTGCTCCTACAATTAAAATACAAAGTAGAATGGATGGCGATGCTGAAATATCCTTTACCACAATGGAATGGACCGAGCTGATTATACATTTCAAACAGCTCTATGAAGATTTTTTATCCAATAATAATATGAGTGATGTGCTCGAACAAGTCAACGGAGAACTTATTTATGTATTAATCGATACAACGATAAGAAAAGCATGTAGTTTAAATGTAAAATACTTAGAAGTTAGAAAAAATTTACCAACATTTTCCAACCAAATGTTGATTAAATTTTATATATAAATACATTAGTTTCACAAAAACTTGAAATACTTCATAAATTAAATTTTGTTTCCTATTATTGTTCAATACTTAAACAAGTTAGTTTGATAATTGAAAAATTGGAAATGGAAATGGAAATATTCATATTGGTTTAGAAATATTGGAGTTAATATGTAAAAACTTTAGAAGTGTGGAAAATTATTGTTTATCTGAACGTATAATCTTAGCTAAACCTAAAATAATATATGATTAAGAAAGATATCAATATATGTACAGTAAATAGGAATAAGTAATTTTTTTTGGGTTGTTTGTTAGTTAAATAAAACAACATATGTAGCATTATTATTATTATTAATATTTTTATTAAACTTTATTATAATCTTATAAATTATACATAGAAAACTTAAAAATTAATATTGAATATATATAATTATAACTATTAATACAAAGCGTTTTTTTTTTGTTTCTCCTTTATTACATATTAGGGATTTTATGATGTCCGAAGGGAAGTGTATTAAAAGAATTGGTAATTAAATAACGTTTGTCATCAAATGCACATGATCCAATTTTTCTTTGTTCAATAGTAAAAACAGTATGAAAATAAGTGCGTATTGTATGTTGTTTAATAACTTTATCTTTAAAATTTTTTAAACATTCAACAAAATCGTCAAATGTAATATTATTCTTTAATGCACAATATTTAATTCCCTTCGCTTTTTGAACACAATCTTTTACTTGTCCCACCTGTATCCTTTTACTTGTCTTTCAATTGTCCCGAAACGTCGGCATAAAACTGCATTGAATTTTAATTCCATCCCCTACCACCCAAGAACATTCTTTCAACTTATTGTAGTCGGGATAAGATATTGATTATAAAATATAATTAAAAATGGGTTTCTTCAACGATACAAAATTGGTCTATGGTAAACACGCTTGTTTTCTACTTGGTCAACTGAAGAGAACTACTACAAAACTCATCAAATTACGTAACAGAAGAATATTTCTACTTAGATGTCGCTCCAACAAAATATTTCCTGACTTCATACAACAAAAGGTGAAAAGTTTGACCCCCATATTAGTTCCTGACAATAAACAATTAATACATAAAGTTAACAAAATTTGTTCTAAACTCAAACTAGATATTTTAAATTTACACATACATTATACTATTGTAAAAATTAAGCAACTTGACTCCTTATACTTAAAGTATTACAATGATACAGTAAAACTCCTTCCTAAAATAATTATTAACAATTATATAAATTATTTACAAAACTATTTTGAGAGATCATTTGAAAATATCAAAAAAACTAACATTAAAAAATACAATAAAATTTCATTATCTCAAGCACTACAACCTATTGGTGATGAAGGTTGGGTAAAGAATTTCACTAATATTGAGTTTCCTCCTTTAGTTCTCAAAACATTATCACTTGGTCCCAAATTTGCTATAAGTCCTAATTTGAAACAGTTCCCCATGTTTAATTTTTTATCTGACATTGAATATAGTATAACCAATATTAACGTAGACAATAACACTAAGAATATCACTAGAAACAGTATAATCAACATTTCTCACAATTTTTGCAATACCAATTTTCCTATGAATCCGTTTATTAATCAACTTAATTTCACTACCAGGTTTCTTAAGCAACACAATGATATTTTAATTTTGAAGGCAGATAAAGGGAATTCAACTATTATTATGTTTAAAAATCAGTATATAAAAAAAATGCAAAACTTGTTTTCTGACGATTCTACATATAAAAAACTTAATAACAATCCTACTAACTCAATTCAAAACAAATGCAATAGTGTAGTTAAAAAATTATTTGACAATAATCATATTGATTCCATAACAAAGAAAAAACTAACAACATACAATTCACAGTACCCTAGGGCTTATGGATTACCTAAAGCACATAAAGAAAGTCTTCCATTAAGACCTGTCATCAGTTGTATAAATGCACCTTCAAATAACCTAGCTAAATTCATTAACAATATTTTAAATAATTTAATTCCTGAATTTGCCTTCAATGTTAAGAATTCGTTCGAGGTTGTTGAGAAACTTAAACACATACCGATTCCAAATGACTACATATTAATTTCGTTTGATGTTTCTTCCCTGTTCACTAATATTTCCAAGGATGCTGTTTTGAGATCTATTGAGAGGAATTGGAATTCAATTCGTACGTACACTCCAATTCCGTTAGATATTTTTACTGAAATGGTCACCGTAATTTTTGATAATAGTTTATCAAAGAAGAAGGTCTTCCATTAAGACCTGTCATCAGTTGTATTAATGCACCTTCAAATAACCTAGCTAAATTCATTAACAATATTTTAAATAATTTAATCCCTCAATTTGCCTTCAATGTTAAGAATTCGTTCGAGGTTGTTGAGAAACTTAAACACATACCCATTCCAAATGATTACATATTAATTTCGTTGGATGTTTCTTCCCTGTTCACTAATATTTCCAAGGATGCTGTTTTGAGATCTATTGAGAGGAATTGGAATTCAATTCGTACGTACACTTCAATTCCGTTAGATATTTTTACTGAAATGGTCACCGTAATTTTTGATAATAGTTATTTCTCGTTTAACAATAATTTTTATAAACAGTTAGTTGGCTCCGCCATGGGTAATCCCTCATCCCCCACTTTTGCTAATCTAGTCATGAATGATCTTTTGAAAGATTTTAAAAATTAAATTAGTTCTCAAATACCCTTTTTATTCTTATACGTAGATGATATTTTAACTTGTATTCCTTAGGACAAAATTAATTACTCACTTGAAATATTAAATAATTTCGATAAATTGATTGAAGTTTACGTACGAAACTGAAAATAATAATTCGATCCCCTTTTTAGATTTACTGCTGATTAAAACGGTTGACCAGAGGATAGTGATTGATATTTACCAAAAACTTTCATCTACAAATAGATTACTTAATTTTAATTCTAGTCATAATCTTAACCAAAAAATTAATATAATAAGAATGTTTAAGGACAAAATCACAAAATTAGTTAGTGATAATTTACAACAATCCAGACTTACTCAACTTAAAAATACCCTTATCAATAACAATTATCCTAGTCCATTAGTTAACAAAATTCTTTTTGAAAACACCAGCACAAGAACTGATGTCACTAAACAAAACTTCAAATACTTCCGCATCCCTTACCATCCATATTTAGCAAATCGGTTGAACAGAGTTTTTAACGAGTTTTGTGATGATGTCCGACCAGCATTCTATAACAATTTGAATTTAGGAAGGTTGATATTTTCAAAAGTTAAGGATAAAATTCACATAAGTAACCTCTCGAATATCGTCTACGAAGTCCCTTGCAGTTGTGGATGTAAATATATAGGACAAACTTCCCAATTATTAACAAACAGACTAAAACAGCATCAAAATGACGTTAAAAACAATAAAACTAACACTGGACTTGCACAACATTGCTATGACAATAAACATTCACCTGTTTTTAATGAAGCTACAATATTAAATTTCGAACCCATTTTAGCAAAAAGACTTTTCCTTGAAGCACCCTATATAAATTGCATTCATAACAATTGTAATAAACAAATTGATTTTCACAATGTTGACCAATCGTATATTAATTTTCTAAACTTTTTCTTAACAAAAATTGACAAGAAGTTGGGTTAGTTCCTTCCGCATTTAATGAGTAGTTGGTTGCTTAATTTATTCTAGTCAATGTATTTTAGTAAATTTTAATTATTAGTATTGGTAATCATATAGTAACTTTTTAATTTCAAATCCGTCATTACGTGGCAAATTCAGTTTTGTTGTAGCTCTTTTAATCGTATGTTGTACCATTTTATCTTTACAAACTTTATAATCAATTTTAAACATTTTAACTATTATTCATTTATTTATTTATTTTAACTTATTGATTACACATTTTAATTAATTTATTCTGTTTTTAATCTGTTGTGTTGTTATATTTTTAAACAATTTAATAAATTAGTATGTGTTGTCGAATTATATTCGTCATCCATCTTACTATAATTTGCCTATTTGATGTAATGTTCATTTCATAAACAGTTTTTGGTGAGTCAAACTTTTTCATATGGAAAAATTTGCTTCTTACACAATAACGAAAAATCTTCTTGACTGTATTCGGAAAATTGAGATGTGAGAATTGGAAATGAAGGTAAATTTGAAGCTAATGCATTCATAAAACGATACGAATCAATAAATCGAAATTTCATTTTATTTGTATGACTATATAACGTAAAGGATATGTAACGTTCTTTGTTTATTGGCAAAAGAGAAATATCTCCATATTTAGAGAGTTCAATAATTATAAAAAATGAATCATAACCACTTAAGTTTTGAAATGTTATAACAATAACATTTGACTCTTTATATTTTAAATTGCATTGCTGAGGTGCTTTTCCGCGAATATTACATGATGATGAGGGGATCATATAATTATGATCTAAAACAATTATATCGTCTTTTTAAAACGGTTTTTCACAGATATGACAAATATTACTTCTAGATATTTCATGTGGTATATTTGTTTTATCCATGGGAAAATATGTGTTAATAAGAGAACTCGCCAATATTCCAATTTCGTTTAATTCATTTGCATTATTATATTTATATTTAAAATAATAACCTACACTGAACGGAATATGCTTTTGATATCTTCTAGTATTTTTATTAAGTTCAGGATTTTCGCATGGCTCTAAAATTGCTTCAAGGTCTGCAAATATAATAAACGGTAATTTGTCTTTATTTTGATGATTTTTAAACTCATTATACTTTTCTTTTGAAAAACTTATTTTACATTCATTCCTCTTTTCGCACAGAACCGTATGAATTTCTAATTTAGATTCACTCGAAAAATAATTTAAACAACGATCACAAAAATACATTTTATTGTGACATTTGGTTAATTGAGTATGAACTAATCTAGAGAGTGATTTAATTAAAACATAATATTTTATTTCTGTTTCACTCTCAAGGTTATTTTTATTACTGCTATAGTTCATCGTGACAGTAGTAGATTCATAGGTTTCCGGTAGAAAATATTTATCTTGTATGAGTAAGAGATTAACATGCTTATTTATGACTGATTATCTAAAAATTTATTAGGTAACGGCTCCAAAACGTAAACATTGATTGAAATTTGATTTTGTTTTTCAAACAGTGTAATATTATTAAACGATATGGGAAATGTTATATTTTCTAAGTTGAATACTTCGGAATAGTGTTGTTTATATGAATACGTTCTTTGTGGATTATTTACATTTTCCGTGATTCCAGCTAAGACTGACCATGCAAAACAAGCGTTATCATGTAAATTTTTAACATTTATATAAGCCTTTTTGCGCTCAATAAAGATTGGCAACTCTATGAAAGATGAACCATTTCCAAATTCACATTTATTAATATTTACTTCTAAACAAATAATTTGTTTTAAAGCAAAGCCAGACTGGGATTCTTGAAATTCTTCAAGTTTATGAAGGAGTTTAGCAATTACAAAAGTGTTAAACCACTCCTCAAGATTTGTAGATTCTCCTTATTATAGATTGCTGTTGTGCAATCGTTATACAATAATACTGATACTAATTAAACTAATATATGGAATAATAATAATAAAAAAATGCCTCTTTCGCACGCTTACTAGCGTACTCACTGTCACTGTTGTAATAGTACAAACCCCTGCCTTATACGAATATAAAACAAAGATAAATACTCTGACCAAGCTCTTGAGTGAAGTAGACCAATCCTGTAATATAATTTATAAAAAGTACGTTAGTTTACCGACAATCATATCACGATATTTACGTTAATCGCTCCCATGTGCAAGTATCGCTCTATATTTGATAAATATCAAATACATTATATTTCGATGTCCCACTAGCGTCCCAGTGGGTGCCAAGCGTCCTTGACAAGTGACAATTCACCATCGTGGATCCTTGTCGGATAATATGCCCCTCTTGCACGAGGTTAGACATAATCCAAAATTAAAGCATACGATGCGATATCGTCACATGTTCACCAAGAGTCTAAAGTACGCTAATACTAAATCCCCTTACTACATTGCCTACAAGTCCGCAATGTAGCGGCTAATGCCTTAGTCAAAACAAAGTTCGAGTTTTACATTAAAGATTGTCAAACAACTTTGAAATCAAATAAAATGTGAAACGTACTTGATCAAGTCGTATGGTACTTATTCCTAGTAAACTAAGTGAGAAATGTACTCACCGAGACAATTGGTAGTGAGTTTCTTCAAATTAGAATTGGAAGTAGATTTAACGATTAAGCACTCTTAAGATCAGTTCTATGTACCCTAATGAGGGTCAGTATTAAAACTGGTACTCTCTGCAAACTTATTTCAATACGCATCTACAAGTGCAATATTTCCAATCACATGGTTATCTATAACCAATGGGGTTGAAGGAAGCAGTTTTTGACCTGAATCTAAAATGTGGGCGTATACCCCCGTACTGAGACCCTTACACTGTTCGGTTGGAGTGGATACACCGGCGGAATAAGATGCTGATGAAGAATTGGCGGTTGATGCAGCGTCAGTTCTTCCGAACACAAATGTTGTTGTGGCTTTTTTTTTTCCTTGATTTCTTTGTGTCCGGTATAGGTGATGGTGTATTCTCTTGGTTTGAAGTGTTTTAGATTTTCTTTAATTTTTGGCACCATGCGTTTAGGCAAGAAGACAACCGAATTCTTGAGCTCTACCAGAGGAACTAATCCAAATTTACCGTTTAATAATTTTATACTATAGATTTCATATGGCAAATCTAGAGATAAGTCCTCTAGTTTTTGATGCTCCTTGAATTCACATGTGGCAAAAGCATTTACCGATTCTAAATCCATTTATAAAATATTATGGAAAACTAATTAAACAATTAAATATAATCTATATTTTTAAGCTTACCTTATTTTTTTTACTTAATGTAAATATATTTTATACAATGAAAGGGTTCTTAATAGCAACTATAAGTATTTAAACTAATAATAATAAACTAACTATCACGTTCGATTAATCGAAATTATGTGATCGTCATCAGCCACCCCAAAATGGGGCGAATAAGTAAAATATATACCATAGTATTTAATGTACATTATCAAAAGTAAAAAAAAAATATATGGTTAATTAGTAAAACCAAAAAGAAAAAATGTTAAACCAATAAATGTGCTCACGATAGGGAACTTTTCTTAGGTAAGCGTCACACACAGATATCCTGTTAAAAATTATTTCTCTTCAATTTACCACAACCTTCTCTTATCAAAAACCATTCATCCTGATTTACGTACGCATCACTGTGTGTGTATATCTAAAAGTGTGTTATAAGGAAGCGATTCTTTATTTAACATATTTAATGAGTTTCTTAAATAGCAAAATAAAACAAAAAATTTTCATAAAAAATTATTGCAATATTAATTGTCATAATACATTATATTTATTCCTCGATGTCTGAAATCATCCAAATAAATTTCTACACCAACATTAACACCAAATACCGGCGTCATTACTCATTATTTAAGAGATTTTGCTTTAACACTATTTTCACACTTTAACACTAATTTTCAAACTTATGATAAGTAATTTTTTAATGAGCTCAGCAATTTGTTAAGTTTTGTAAATATATTTCCACTGGGACAGTGAATATCAAACTGATCCCACGAAAAGTGAAAAGCTCTTAATAATTTATAACTAAACTCATTGAATTCAAATACAGTTTCATTTAAAAAAAAAAATAAATTTCCATTTATATAACGGAAGGCATTATCAATGTTTACAGGTACTGCAGGAAACGCATCCGTAATCAATCCATGCCTTTCTTTTTTTAAAGTACAATCGTTTATTTCAGTGTAGGTAGCAAATATTGCATTAATATTACTTTGATTGGAGATACCTAATAAATTTATGGATTTATTTCTAAACTCAGTGTAGTGTAAAACCCAAGCAGACCGTAGAACGGCCTTACAAATTATTTTATAAAAATTGGCATGATCGAATAGTTAAAAGTTAGGACGCTACGTTGTGTTATTTTATAATTTGTTTCAAGATACTGGAGTGAAACTGGCAGCCAAAACTTAGCAGCCGATTTAACAAACACCACGTTTTAAGCCACGCCCACTTTACACTTTACTACAAGGTTGTTCATTGAAACACTCTAATCTACTCCGAGTACACTATTTATTGTTTTTATTGTTTATTTTTATTAAAATATAGAAAAAATACATGTTATTGTTAAATAAAGATGTAAAAATAATGTATTTGTAATAAATAACTTATAGTGTTAGAGAAATAAATTACTTTATAATTAGTATGCTATCTCATTTTTTGTACCTTGCTCTTTCTACACAGTTTAATAGCAATTACTACTTTGCATAATTGCAATTTACAAATAAACAAAAAATAACTGCCAAACTATTTTTGGATATGTTATTCTCCACACTTTGGGCTTTAACTTAGTGCAAGAATATTGGCAAGTCTATAATGCGAACATTTTCTACAGCCCTTTGAAATTTTAGCATCCAAAAATCGAGTGAAAATACATCACTTTACTAAACTGCATTTTATAAATAAACAAAAAATAACTGCCAAACCATTTCTGGATATGTTATTCTACATATTTTGGGCTATAAGACTGCATAAAAATATTTGCGATTCTATGCTGCAAAAAATTGTTGCGATCCAATGTATTCCGATTTTATTCACCAAGAGTGTCACAGTTTTTAGAAAGCCGAACGAATATGATGACAAAGCGCCCTTACGCAGCGGCAGTGCGCACATTGTGTGCTTCTTTGTCTATTCATTCTGATTTCTGAAGCACATTTCAGTGTTAGCAGTCATTGCGGTTGGTTGGATTTTTTCTTTTTATTATTTATGGTAGGTATCTATTCAAAATATACCCCCATTTTATTATATGTATTTACATATATTTAATTAATATTTATTAATTAATTTTTTTTAGCTTTATAAAAACCAACATGAACCAGGGACCTAACGAAGAAAATGTGGTATGAACAGTCATGTTTTTTAAAATATCATTTAATTAATGATTGTTTTTTTTTATAAATTTCCAGTCTGAACAAAGTGACACATTTGAAGAATTATCTTTAACTGTAAGTGACTGTTGTTTCTTTACACAAATGTTCATATTACATGTGCTTTTGTTTTTAAATTTCAGAAAGAAGTCAGGAAATTAAAAGAAATAAATTCAAAGATAGATAACCTCCAGGAAAAGGTAAAATATACGTACCTATACATGTATGTTCATAAATTATTTTTAAAATTGTTTCTTAATTACAGATCGACGAATTGAAAGGGGAAATTGAATTGGTAAGTTAAGTTGATTAATTTAAAATTAATTAATTATTAGGGTGAAATATAATAATAACTAATTAACAATATTTTAATTTTTTAGTACAAGGCAAAGAAAATCGCCATTCGGTAACGTTTGGCAGATAAGCGAAGAGAAAATGAAGAAGTAAGTTTTTAAATATTTTGCTTAATAATTTATAGTCTCTAAAAATTGTGTTTATGGTTTACAGTTAACACAAGATGAAACCTTAGAACGATAATTAGTAAGTTATTTTCATTGTATTTTTCCATATCTCAATATAATAATTTTTTTTAGGTTTTATGAAGGCTTAATAACCTTCATAAAAAAAACTAGTTAATAAAATAAAACTTTTTAAAGTTCGGCGGGACCGTATAATGTAAGTAAACAAATTTTTTCTCGTTTATAGTATTAAGGAAATATATTGTCTGTTTTAGGGGTAAGGAGGATTCGGACTTGTCATCCGATTAATATAAATTAAGTTTTATGTAATTTTTTGAATTTGCTATATTTTATGTTTTGTCTTTTTGGTTTGTTTATAATGTTTTGTTTATGTTCTTTTGTTTTTAAATATAAATAAATTTTGTTATATCTTTAATTGTGTTTCATTTTATTGATATATGGGTATCTTCAGCTAGTAACCGGTATGTTATTTTACGTGACCAAATCGTTGTAAAAAGTGCAGTAGTATGTTTTTTAACTGACCGGTTACATTGCTGAAAATACCCAATATATTTTGTGAGATTAATTAAATTATAATGAAGTTTTGAAGAGAAATGATACAACGCTTTTCTTCCAAAATTCTAGTGGATCGTTGATCTTGACGACTACATCAATTTTTTCCGAATGGCAACTCGGAAATAAGCTCTCTGAATTGCCTACATCCATTTGAGCTACTCTCAAGTAGATGGCGTAATTAGTTTCAGCGATTTAAACGTGCCCGCAGAACTGCTCGGCATCGAGAATTTTTTGTTCAAAACAGAATAATACATTTAAAAATGTTTTAATTAATTAATAGCTTGATTAAATAATGGATTCCTAATTATACATATACTAGTAGGGTTTCGTTCACGAATGTTTGTGGTTCTACAACAATTAACAATATTGTTGAAACATTGATATTTGATTGTTGCAGAACCACAAACTTTCATGAACAAAAATATATACTATAACAATAGGCAACTAACAAATAATCAACATGTAAATTTTATTGTCTAATAGTAAATAATTTAAACTGAATATTTAACATCTTGTTTTTAAATAAAAGTTAAATAACAATATGACTGCGTAAAGACGATGTCCAGGGGAATTTGCGACTGCAGTGTGGACGACTGACCGGTCTCGATACGATAACGACGTTACTTCTGTTTGAGGATAAAAACGCCATTCTTAATAACCATGCATCTTCACCGAATTCAGACTCTGCATCAGGTGTTTACTGGAAGGACCCTGTAACTTGTTTATCGAATCGAAATTGAATACTTGTTGATTTTCTCAGTTCTCCATCCATTTTCATATTGGTAACTGGAATGATTTTTCTAAATATGTGAACAACTGTATAATTAAATACAAGTTCTTGAAACTCTTCACAGATTTCATCTCTTAAAATTTGTTAACACCCATTAATAACCATTCTTTTGTCTTGCCTTTTCGTACCTGTAAAATATTTAAGTTATGATTTTGCAAAATTTTTTAAAATTCGTACTTACCCAGTACTCTACCGGTGTTCTTTTCCATATGTTTTTTTTATATGATGTCCTATTGGAGTAAATTTTTCAACAGATAATTCTACTTCAATCTGCATATTTTTTTTTATTTAATTATAATTTGCATTAATATGACATAAATTAAAAAAAGTAATAAGTATAAGTACCTATAACTCACCGTTAAATAATAAACCTTTGGATCCTAAATAGGACCTATTGTAGTCCCAATAGATGGTTTTTTACCAAAGCCTTCTTCAGAAGGCTGTTGGTCAAAGTTTGACTTCAATGACTGATGGACTCATATATTTTTGTTGAACACTATGAAATAACGTTGAAAATATTCTTGTTGCTTACCATCAGCATCCTTGTTAATCTTATCTATGAAATAATAAAAACATTTGGAATTTTTGTAAAATATTGATGATATACAAGAAATATTATGTACTATAAGTGATTCAATATTGACATTCTTTTACGAATTCATTGGATTCACTTGATATAAACAAAAACTACACATAAATGGATAATTACTAAAATCCGTGTCTCTCGATAAATTATTGTAACGAGCTTTAAATCTTTCACGAAAAATACATACAGTATGAACCCATTTTAGGCACTGATTGCTGGAAGTCTGTTTACCTTTTCATGTGAACAGTCCATGCATATATTTTCCATATTATTTGAATATTTAAAAATGTTTCTGCCATATATATTCTGTATTCGTATAGATTCTGTGTTTTAATTTGTCCTTTTACTATATGTTCAACAGTCATTAAGCATATAACTCCACAACTAGAACCATCGGTTTGTTTTACAACAGGTTGTAGATAATCACTTTGCTGAAATAGTTCCAATATTCCTTCAAATTTTTTGAACTTTCACTTCCGTAAGGATCTGTATAATAAAAGCACTGTAAGTCAAAATCCATGTAAAGTAGGCACCAATGATTGTTATTAATCCGTATAATATGAAACAATTTATTAATATTTTCCTCAAGTTTAATATTATTCCTTCTTGAGGAACTTATATTAGAAATTGGACAATATGTAGTACCTTGTGTACCGTTTAAAATAATTCCTACGAAAACATCTAGCACAATGTCGTCTAACCATCCAGTTTTATTTAGGACTAAATTAAATTCTATTGTATTTATTTCCTCTAACACAGGTTTGGTGATACCTTTATAGTTACCAATAACATATGCTGGAGTTTTAGTGGGAATATAATAGTGGTATATATTATTTACTAAATGATTTTCAAGTAACTGTAACTTGGTCATACTATCAGATAGAACTCCAGAATATTTCCATTTCACAATCCTGTGGGATAGCCGGTGCTGAAGGAGGTATATATTGTACATTTGTTTTTTCTTCTTCATCAGAAAACGTGTTTTCTGATTTTATTTTGGATTTCTGTGAAAATACATTATAAATACTAGATATTTCATACGGCGGTTGGTGTATAAAACTTTTTTCTGGAGTACTAGGTGCCACTTCCACTTCTCTTTCAGCTTGTACGCAAAATTTGACCATAAATTTATTAATGTTTTCCCCATCGTTCTTCTTCAAGTTTGAGCGATGAAATGTCTTGTAATTCTTTAGAAGACAAATCTTTTCTAGGATCAATATCAACAGTTACAGTTTTTTCTTTCATGATTTTTTTTAATTTCTTTTTGTTATTTTTTATAGTCTTTATCATTTTATTTTTTGTTCTAATTAATTTTTTTCTTTTTTAATAATAAATTTGTGTATACATTTTTTTCACTTAACTCTCGTTGTTCTTAAATCAAACTGTTCGTTCTTAATTCTCATATCAATAGATTCACTAATTGTTTTAATAAAATGCGGACTTTTTTGCCTCAGTTTGCCCTTAAAAATATCTTTTTTCACAATTCTAAACCAAGACTCTGCTGCCCCATTATTATCGCTAACGAATCCTAATTCATTTATCATAGCACCACTGAATAAGGGATAAAATGTAAAAATAGAACAAATTAGATAATCTACAAAATATGCACTGTAGTATTCATTGTCATTATCATTTAAATGAAATAATTCATTTCTTAACTGTTGTAATAATTCGTTAAATACATAATAAAACGGAGAGCAATCCTTATATGTTTTACATGTTGGGTTTTGGTATTTCATGGCATGTTCGTCATTGTATTCAAATTTAATATGCGGTAGAATTATATCGCGTACTTGGCGACGATTAAATTGTAGTAAGTAATTTATTGAGTGTTCAAACTGTGAACATTTTTTCTGCAATCCAAATACGACATAAATATGTTTACATATTTCAAACATATCTTTTAAATTTGTACTAATTCTTATAATATTTATAATTTTCTTAAATAACACTTTTTGTTGTAATGATTGTGAAAATTTAGAACATTTGTTCAAAGCAAATTTTACAAAATGTGAAGCGCAGACGCGAATTTGTACAATTGGTGTGAGTGGTACTCCACTAGCCTGATGTCGGTAGCAATAAGATAAATAGTGCTTTAAATCCATTTTATTGAAACTTAGCAAAATGCTATGTATAAGTGTTTTGCTAAAATCGGTTTCGATTTTTCCAAAAACTCGGTATTCCACTTTTTATATGAAAGGGTCAATTTATTAAATAAATTTAAATATATTGTAATAATAGTATTCAGAAAATTTGTAATTGTAGTGATATCTTGCTGACAAGATATTAATTCAGTCACTGGTATTGGGGCTTTTCTTTTATTTTTGGAAGAGAATGCTAAACTTCTTATCACAAGGGCATAATAAAAAACTTGTTTATTACACCAATCAGGCTTGCGAATAAGGTAGTATTATTGCATCTAAATGAAGCATTACAGGTTGCTTTGTATTTTGAGCTCGTTCTTTAATTAAGCGTAATTGTTTCTCTGGAGTAAGAATGACATAAAACGGTTCGTAACATATTTTTTGTATGTATCCTGGGCATTTATTGCTTAAGAATTTCTGCTCCAAATGGGATTGTAACAAACACAAGTTGCTAAATTCGTTTTCATGAAAATCAAATCTTTTTTTATATTCGCTATTAATTTTACGTAAAATAACACTATCTGGAGCATTATTTAAGTTTTCTTTCTCCAAAATAATTTCGTAAACATCGTTCAATTTCTCCAATTTGAGAATTGATGGGGCTATATTTTCCATGACTTTGCCTAATTCCAATCGGTCAGGTTTTCTAATAAAACGTCTATGTGCCTCACCCTTTTCATGTTTTATCTGTCCCAATTGTTTAATTATAATAACCTTATCATCATTGGAACGTAAATCATTACTACAAGAAAAAATAAAGTTGGCACATTCTTCATGTTTACAATATGCTCTAGAGTAAAAAGTACGTTTAGGATTTTTGCTGAGATAAATTTTTGTATATTTAAATACCAAAACACAGTACTTAAACAAATGTTCAAATCGCTTATTCATAACAGTAGTCCAATATGGCCTCATTTTATTTTTTGTCTTATCAAAAAAACTTTTATGCCAATCTTCACCTAAAATTGCAAAACTCTTTTCGATTGATGATGGAACGTCACAAATTTCTTCTGTAGGAATATGAAATTTATTTTTAACGGATATACGTTGGTCAAAAACTTTACTACTCTGTAATTTTGATAGTGAATTTTTATTACTATTACTAACACTCAATTCTTCTGGATTTGTTTCTGCTGATTCATATATATTTGATTGATCATTAGGAGGTGATGACGAAATATTAGAGCTTGATGTTGTGGATAGTTTAGAACTTTTGGCTATTTGACTAGATCTACTAGAAGATTCTGAATATTTTTCAGAAATAGATTGTTTAGAATCTTGTAGTACCTTTAGTGAAACCTTTAGTATTTCACTAGAACCACAAGAAGATTCAGATTTTTTTTTCAGAATCTTCGTTTGTTTTACAGTGGTCATTAGAAGATAATGAATATTTTTTAGAAATTGATGATTTATCATCTTCAAATTTGCTGTCGCTAGACGATAATAGGCAGCTATTATTGGTATTTTTTTCAGAAAACAATTTTAATAGATCACTTTTTTACTCAATAAAATATGTTTGACACAAAGAATAACTACTTTCTTTTGTTTTGAAATTTCTTTCTGTCGGTTCTTTCGACATTCAGGTAAAAGACCTTTATCAAATAAATTATTAATAAAATCCTTATATTCTGCATTTTCATTGTCAAAGCAGATACTTCTATAAGAATTAAAAGATTTAACTAGACATGATATTAATTTGTTAAGGTCAATTTCTTTTTAAAAAGGCATGTTGAAAAAATACTCAGAATCACTGGTTATAATAAGTTTTATTTAAATTTCGTTAAATCAAACAATACAAATACAAGAATACATGCACCTCCTCAAAAGGAGAAAAACCTTTAACAGTACACTTAAATAAAACACCTCCACGAAGGGAGAAAAACACCTCAAAAGGACAAAAACACCTTCCCAAAAGAAGAAAACCTTGACGTTGGTCAAACCTATAAAAAAACATTGTCAGTCTTATATCTTACAAAAAAATGAGTGTGATAATACATATATGTATAAAGACAACACTGAGCCCCCAAATTGCGAACAGTGAGGTGCGTTCAGAAATACAGAACGTTCGTGCTCGGACGGACATCTTTTACTCAAAATTGTTCAATATTGAAGACGTTTGTTCAACAACGTATGCCATACAGCTTCTTAAATTCGAAATGATCGATTGTCACGCACAACTTTTAACCACTTAAAAAAAATTGCATTAAAGGGTAGATACGACTAAGCGCAAACGTTTTAAATTTCTGAACACACCCCTGTTTTCCATTAAACTCTACTTTTTGACTTTGTTCTGTTTTGTTCAAAATATGTATTAATGATAGACAAAGACAAAAAGTCGGTATCACATTTAACCTCAAATGATATATATGCACACATATTTATCAAATTTTCATACCATACATCAACTTGAACATGCTATTATGATTAAATGATATTATACTTACTAAAATATGCATAAAAGACCGATTCAACAGTTTGCAAGAAGTAATAAGGCTGAGGCACAAGAAATAAAGTATGCACCAAACACACTAAACTGAACTGATCTGAACACTTCGCGACTTGCTAGTTAGTGTGGTACTACCTTTTGTAGATCCTTTAAATCACGCCAAATTCAAAGTGAAATAAAAATTTTCGCATCATAGAATTGCAGATTTTTTTACACTTTGTTAAAGCCCAAAGTGTGTAGAATAACATATCCAAAAAATTGTTTGGCAGTTATTTTTTGTTTATTTATAAAATGCATGTTAGTAAAGTGATGCATTTTCACTCGATTTTTGACCGCTAAAATTCCAAAGGGCTGTAAAAAATTTTCGCATCATAGACTTGCACATTTTTTTACACTTTGTTAAAGCCTAAAGTGTGTAGAATAACATATCCAAAAATTGTTTAGCAGTTATTTTTTGTTTATTTATAAAATGCAGTTTAGTAAAAAGATGCATTTTTACTCGATTTTTGGGCGCTAAAATTTCAAAGGGCTGTAGAAAATTTTCGCATCATAGACTTGCAAATATTTTTGCACTATGTTAAAGCCCAAAGTGTGTAGAATAACATATCCAAAAATTTTTTGGCAGTTATTTTTTGTTTATTTGTAAATTGCAATTATGCAAAGTAGTAATTGCTATTAAACTGTGTAGAAAGAGCAAGGTACAAAAAATGAGATAGCATACTAATGGACAACTTGCATGAAATAATCAGGTAATTAATCAGAGAGAGCAATTCGTAATAAATTCATATTAACGAATGCATTTTCAGGTGGCCAAAATGCAGGTTCGTTACAATATATTTAACACATATCGTACCTACATGTGTGTTTATGGTGTCATATTTTTTGCTACAGGATGCGGTCACTTATACAATGTTATACATATGATAACTCACTCTATCTAAAACGCTGTGACGTATTATCCTGACGTCATCAGACTTGTCAACACTTTTTAAATTCTCCAACAGCAGTTCTGCCTTTCTGCCTCCGCCCCCCCCCCCCTCTGCCTTTCGCCACCCCCACCTCAACCCGCCAAATTTCAAATTATAAACTCCTCCCCCCAACCAGTGCTACCAACACAAACAGCACCCAGTACTACCAACACCTAATAACTAAATCCCCACATTACACACCAGAGACCGGAAGTGGCGGTGAACTCTCTTTGTCCTTCTACTATGGTTAACAATATACGACTCATTTTCGAAACATGCACATGCAATATCAATTGAAGGATTAATTGCATACGATACAGTAAAAGCATTTTTAAGCAGTGTCGAACACCACGGAATTCCTAGAAAAATAATATTTGACAAAGGGACAAATTTAAATAGTGAACTTATAAAAGAATTTTGTACTCTTCACGGTATCGAAGTATGGTGTGGATCACTGGAAGTAAATCAATTGATTGATTTTCCAGATCTTCGGCATCTTGTTGTAATTCCGATGGATTTTTCAAATGTTTGATCTTATTAATTCAATATTTGAACTGGTATTTCGTATATCGGGATAGTATTGACAAACGTTGAAGTTTCTATGATAATTTTACATGTTGAAGTTAACAGTTTAGTTCCTTGAATCCAGTATCTTGATAATTGATTTGAACATTCTTCGATGATTTCTTGATTTTGTTTGAATATAATTGATGATTTTTCAAAGGGTATATTAGTTTGTATTGGTTGGTGATTTTCATATTTAAGCAACTGTGAGGATGTTTTAATGTGCAATTGTCTTGTATTGGTTGTTGGAAACATAGAGCGATTGTATTATAAGAATGGCATTCTTCGTTGGTCCAAAATTCAAGTTCTTCGTTTTTAATGAGGAATTTCTTTGGTGGAATCAACGCAATATCTTGGTGATTGGGTATTGGGTAAATTTGGAAATATTGGGCAGTTATTGGTTTCAGGATGGGAATTTTTAAAAGAAATGTAATTGTTTGCTTTGTGCCTATTACGGATAATTTTGAAGATTCTAATAACTTAAAAATGTGAATTTTATCTAGAGGCAGTACTTGTTGGGGGTTGTAATTTTCTATTAAATGATCTGTTATTTTTAATAATTCATTAACAGTTAATAATTCTAAATCTGGAATTTCTTTCCATGATAAGCTTATGGCTCCTTAACTCAATTTTATCTTATCTAATAAACGTTCCGATTCGTATAGTTCATTTTGTACTAAAATGCGAATATCACTTATATTTTTAGCTGTTTCAATGTACGTTTTTGTGTTATTTAGATTTTGAATAATAGTTTCTAAATCTAGTGAATATCTGTGGGATAGGTGATTGGCAAATGTAGTTAATTTATCAATTTTATTCTATTCTAAGTTTTGGTTACTGTGTAGTTTGTCTAAGTTATCGTTTATGTTAACAAGATCATCTTCGTCTAAGTTTCCGGTAATAAATTTTATCGTCTTACCAAGAATGTTTACAAGTGCTCTTTTTGTTTTAAAATTGAACTTATTTAATAAAATTTCTATGTCTTTGCAGTTCTGCCATAATTGGGTGAATATTTTGTTAGTTAGTTTGTCTGTCCAACATTTAAATTGCAGTGTTTCCGCGTTTTCTTTAAGTTTATTATAACCTAATTCTAGTTTGCTTATGTTTACGTAAAACAAAAATCTATGATACGTTTCCTTAATTTTTACTTGACCTAGGGGTTTTTGAAAGAATCCGTTATTTTCGATTGTTGAGACCTGAAGGGCCAGGGAGGTTCGGGTCTGGAATATTGTCATCGTCATTGTCCATAGCATTGTCAGTATTGTCGGAGTTCTGTAATGAAGAAATATTTCTAAGTTTCTTGCATTTACTTAAGTGTGCGGTAGTAATTCTTTGATTTTTAGTTTTACCTGTTATTTTAGAATTGTTTTGGCTTTCTACCATGATTTTGTCATATGGTGGACGAACTTTACTTGGTTTATTTCGTTTTATGTAAACTTCCATATTTTCTACATTTGGTGGGTCTTTACGATTTTTATTTCTTTTACTTAGAATGTTTTCCGCTTTTTGTTTGGTTTTATTGTAAATTTGGTCAAAGAATGGCAAAATTTCCTGTTTTCGTTTCTCATCGTATTGTTCGTATATTGTCATATCGATGTCGAATTCGGGTATATTTTCGTATGGACCGTACAAAAGGTAAAAAGGGGAGAAACCTGTAGAGGAGTGAATAGATTGATTGTAAATCAATACTGCTGTGATCATTAAATTTGAAGGAAGTTCTTTACTATTCTTTAATTTAAGTATTCTTAATTTTTCTATAAGAGTTGAATGGAATCTTTCGACAGGTGCATTGGAGTTAGGGTTACTTACAGTGGTAAAGTGTAGTTCCACCTTATTCATTTCACAAAATTCTTTAAACGTGTTGTTCTGAAACTCGCGACCTTCGTCGCAAACGATTTTCGTTGGAATATTATGATGGCCGAAATGTCTTTGGACAAAATTCTCTTGTCCCATTTTCTTATTATTATTTCCCGCGGTCTGCTTACTGTCTAATTCTCAAGACAGTCCAGACATGCGCCATTTTTAGCCCCCTTCTTCCTATTTCTTAGCGGAAGAGAACTTTTGACATTGAATAATACAATTTTTGGTACAGTAAAAATCCGATCACGCGATCTTTTTACTTGGTTTTACTTACTTGCTTTTACTTATTTGCATTACTTACTTCACTTTACTTACTTTGCTTTATTTACCCGCTTTTTTGACCTGTTATTAACGCTTAGTGTACATACTATTTATTTGTGGGCTTTGCCATCTTAATTAGTGCCTTTTTGCTTAATTGTGGTGCTTTGTGCATATTATTTTCGGCTTTGCCCTTTTGTTCAATTTGAATCCGCATAAGAGACGCCAACAAGACGCCCAAGACGCCGTCCGAGGGCCAGACAATGGTTCAATTGGAATAACTTCGTCTACAATTAAGCGTAAGTGCTTTATTTCTTTTCACCTGCTTTATTTGCTTGTTATTTGCTGTTTTATGCACCCTTTTGCTCTTGTTGCGCTATTGAATTTTATATTTTTTGGGCTATCGCGATAAGGTAGTTTAATTCAAACTCATTAGTTACCCCCGCGTTGTCCATTTTTAACTTACTTAAAACTGTCAATGCAGTACCGTCTTGAATTAGATGGGCTTGTCCGTAGCGAGAGAAGACATCGATAATTGTTAGAAATTTTAAGCCTTGGAAGGAGAAAGTATCTAAATGAATAATTTCGAAAAGTCTTTTTGCTAATAGTGGTCCGGAAAATTTAAGTTTGTAGGAATGTCTTTCGTATTTGAATTGTAAACAAGTGTCGGAAGTGTTAATTATGTTAGTAATTGTCTGTTTCATGTTGGGCCAGAAATATTTAGTTTTTAATTTATTGTAAGTTTCAAAGATTCCGTTATCAGTCATTTCGTGGTATTCTGTAACAATTTCGTCTTGAGTTTGGGTCGAAACTATGTCTTGACAAAGAATATTGCTAATGTATAATTTTAGAGTGTTGTTGAATAATTGTTTACAAATGTTATTAAATGGAATCCGGAGTTTGCTGTCTAAAAAGTTGGGGCCAAATGTTTCGTTTGGTTTGAGGGTTTCTTTTAGGAATATTTTAAGATCGTCTTCAAGTGCTTGAGTTCTTATAACAACGTTGTAATTGTTCTTGTTAAACACTTTCTTAAATTTATATTGGTACTTTTCGCCGGTATTAATTATGATTCGGTTGGGATATAAGTTAATTGGCTGTTCTGAAATGGGAATTGTTTTACCGTCGTCGTTGTCTGTTGAATGTATAGTGTCAAGATTGGAGTTTTCGTTTATTGTTAGTGTTATAGTTTGATTGTTTATAGTTTCTGTAAATGCGGTATTGTCCTGTATTGGACCGAGGAAAATTCTATCCATGTCGACGTCAGAAAGGTCGGGGGTTTCATTTAACTCAACAATCACAGATTCGCTATCGTTATCACTTCCGTCTACATCAGCATTATGAATCTCTATTCGCGATAGAGCGTCGGCTACCTTATTTTCCTTCCCTTTTTTGTACACTATATTGAAATTAAACTCTACCAATTTTAATTTCCAACGAACTAATCGGGAGTTGGGTTCTTTAATTTTGTATAGCCATACCAAAGAATTGTGACCTGTTTTAATTGTAAAATTTTGGCCAAAAAGGTACGGTCTGAAATGTTTAGTAGTATCTAATATTGCTAATAGCTCCCGTTCGATGGTGGAGTAGTTTTTCTCTGCCGAATTTAATGTTCTTGAATAATAGGCGATTGGTCTACCTGTTTGCGATAACACACCTCCTATAGAAACTAAAGATGCATCGGTAGTTAGTGTGAATGGTTTATTGAAGTCAGGGTAAGCCAATATAGGGGCGTTGGTAAGCAATTCTTTGCAAAGTGTGAATGCTTCCATGTACTCGGCATCAGATGTATTGATTTTTGCACCCTTTTTTAAACATTTCGTTAATGGAGAAACTATGTTTGCAAAGTTTAAGATAAATTTTCTATAATACCCTATCAGACCCAAGAAAGATTTGATTTCCTTAACAGTTTTAGGAATCGGATAGTTAGTGATAGCGTCTATTTTAGATGGATTTGGTTTAATGCCATCGGGTGTTATTACATGTCTAAGAAAAGCGACTTCTTTTCTTAGGAACTCGGACTTATCTAATTGAATTTTTAAATTAAATTTTCTCATTTTCTCAAATATTAGTCTAAAGTGATTCATGTGTTCTTGTAAAGATTTAGAGAAGATTACTACATCGTCCATGAATACGAAGGCAAACTTATGAAGATATTCGCGGAGTACATTATCCATGACTCGTTGAAACGTGCTTGGTGCATTTTTAAGGCCGAATGGCATTCTAATGCCTCTCTATTTAATGAAACCCTTGTGCGAGATCGAGCGTCGTAAAATAAGTGCATCGACCTAGGTTATCTAAAATTTTTTCAATACGCGGCAGAGGGTACTTATCTTCGACCGTGTTTTCATTTAGTTTTCTATAGTCAATGACAACACCAAATTTCTTCTTACCTGACGCGTCTGCCTTTTTAGGCACTATCCAGACCGGTGCAGTATAAGGAGAAATTGATGGTTTGATAATTTTGTCGTTTAAGAGTTTTTCTATTTGACTTTGAATTTATTGTTTCATACTGTGAGGATGTCTGAAGGACTTGACGTAGATTGATTCTTCGTTTTTTGTTCTTATTTCGTGTTTAACTGCGTTACTGAAAGAAAGATCGCTATTTTCATTATAAAATATGTCCCTGTATTGTTTACATATTTCGATTATCTTGCTTTTCTCTTCATGATTTAAATGTGCGGTTCGAATTAATTGAGAAATTTTTGGAAATGTTGATGTATGCTGGTTTAAATTTAAGTTTGTTACTACTTCTCCGGTGAATGGAGTTACTTGTAAACGTTCGGTACAGCTAATATTGTTTATTAAAATTTCCTCTGCTACAGGAAGTATACAGTACCCGTCTTTAGCTACGGCTAAACATTCTGGAACTACAATTTTTTCGGTTATTCTACTTTCAGGTATCACTACGTCTCAGTTTTCGATCGACACGGGAAGTTTTAGGTGGTTATTCACGTCAACTTGAGTATTTGTCTTGTTGGACACGTAACCTAAATGAAAGGGTATTTTAATATCTCGTATGTCCAAAGTCTTAGTTTTGTAATTAATTACTGCGTCCAACTTATTTAAATCTGAAGTACCTAGGAGAGCGTCGTACTTTGGTTGCCAATTTACTACGTGCAAATATATCGGGACGTTAATTCCGAGTTCTTGGAAAATAGGAACTTTTACGTTATGTTTACAATGAATTTCTTTACCTAAATTGGTTACAGTAAACAGGTGTTCGAACATGTAATTAGGAAATTTGTTAAAAGCAAGATTTGGGTTGATTACAGAATTTGTCGCACCCGAGTCAATCATAATATTTAAATTTAAATGGGGTAGATAGAAAAATGGTAACTTCGAATTTATTCGTAAACAATTTAAATCTATTGTTCTGTCTGTCTGTTATTTCCGAAGCTAATGTCTGAAAATTTTCTGCATCATTATGTTCATTTTGGTAATTATTGTTTTCTATTCCGTAATTATTATGAAAATCATCACTGGTTTCTAGATTAAATAGTTCTTCTGTGGTGGTATTCTCAAGCGCGGGTATTAAAAAGTGATATTAACGAAAAAGGTAACAAAATTGGCATTAAGTTAATATCGGTACTACGAAAATGCGATTCTCAAGTGCACTACCAGCTCAGTCAATACCAGTATTAACTTTATACAGGTACTATGAAATTGGTATTGATTTGAATGTAACCCATCTCTAACAGTGGGCATAATACAAAATAATGAAAATCTTTCACTTTTGAAAATAGCGCGCTAGTATTAGTGTTACAAATTTAAAGAATTATCAATAAGTGTTCAATAAAATATTGCTTTTTTATGAATTAATGAATATTCATATGGTTTTAAATTGAAAATTAAATGTTATCTAAGTGTGAGGGATTTTTGGGTTCTAGGAGCTTATTGTAAAATACTGCACCAAATACTTTGATTACTGCCAAACGCGTTTCGCCCTAAGTTGCGGGCTTCTTCAGTGGCTAAAATGTTTATTAAAATTATTAAATACAGAAGTTTGTTTTTATACATATTGATATTGAAGAAATTGCAATAAAATTTTACCTAATCATTTGGTTGCGTTGAATTATGTTTGTGATGGTGTAGGTCACATCTCTGGTCGATTTTATTGTTAAAAGTGTACTAGTTATATTGTTGGTTCGTGATAAGTTAAAAGTTAAATAATAAATAAATAAATATGAGGTTAAAATCGGTGTATAAATAAAATGTGTAAAAATTATGTAGATGACTAGAATATATGTTTTGGAATTCCTAGAAGAAAGAGGTATGTGTGTATTCGTGTATTTGTATATCAATTGTGTTACCTTAATTGTAAATATATGTTTTTTTGAAATAATTTTTGGAGTTGTGGATTTTATTTGTAATTGTCACCTTTCACTGTTACTGTCTACGTGTCATTGTTTTGTTGTGTGTGTTAGGTCGTGGGAGGAGTTGTCGGGTTAGTCGGTTGTCTGGACAGGGTCGGACTTGGGCAGAGAGAAATTCGTATATGCTGCTGAGGTTGTCGGTGTCTGTTCTAGTGTTGATGGCATTGTGTTCTTTTTTGATATGGATCATTTCACTAATAAGTCGCTTTTTAAGGTTTTGTTCTTTGTCTAATATTGTGGTATGGTCGAAATTATAGGTGTGGTTCGTCTGGAAAGCGTGCTGGGCTAATGCCGTTGTGCCCGTATTGTGTATTTTGTGTGGTTTGCAGTCATTTTTGTGTTGATTTACCCTGTTTTGTAAGTGTTGTTTAGTTTGTCCGATGTATGTTGCGTCACAGTTGGTGCAAGGAATTCTGTATACAGTATTTATTTGTTGGGTCGTTGGTACTTGGTCTTTTAACGGGGTGTATAGTTTGTGCACTGTTTTTGTGTTGTATTGTCCTAGTCTAATGTCGTATTTGTTGTATATTTTTTGTATTTTGCTGGTCATATGTCGGATGTTGGGGAATCTGTGATATATGGGGAATGGTTGTATGTGCTGTTGTTTTTTGGAGTTGCCAGTATTATGGAAAATAGGGTTTATTGTTTTTTTTTTTGGATAATTATGTTTAGTTAATATTGTACGGTAATGGTCGAAAGTTTTTTGGTGAAACGAGGGATGTGATTGGTTAAGGATTCTGTGATGGATGGATTTGATTATGCCCGTTCTATGGGAAGTGGGTGCATGGGACAGGTAGTTAATAATGCGTAAGGAGGTTGTAGGTTTCACGTAAATGTCTGTAATGATTTGATTATTGTGTCGGATAAGTGTTATGTCTAAGTATGGGAGTTTTTTGTCTTTTTCTATTTCTATTGTGAATTGTATGTCTGGGCTTATTGCGTTAAACGTTTCTAGTATGTGGTTGGTCTTGTTTTGTGGAATCACCAGTATTAAGTCGTCTACGTAAAGTTTAATGAGTGGTATATTGTAGTCTATTTGTGATAACGCTTCGTCTATTATATAGTTCTTACCACGTTAGAAATGGATGGTGAAGTGGGTGCCCAAATGGGGACTCCTTTAAGCTGTGTGTAAAAGTTGTTATTGTATTGGAAGTAGCTTGTGTCAAATAAATGTTCTATGGTCTTGATGAATTTGGTTTTTGTTAGTTTGGTGTACGCGGAAATTTGTGTCCATTGTTTGTTGATGATCTGTATTGTAAGGTTTTTGGGAATACTGGGAAAGAGGCCAACGACGTCTAAGGAAATGAGGATGTGGTCTGGTGGTATAAGTATGTCTTTTGTCAAGTCTACTAATTGTTGGGAGTTTCTTAAGTTATGGTGAAATGTAGTGGTGAACAGGTTTAGTGTGTTATGAATGTATTTGCCGAGGTTGTAATTACAAGTGTTTATGCTACTGACTATTGGTCTGTATGGAATCGGGTTTGTGTTTTTGTGAGTTTTCGGAAGTGCATATAGTTTTGGTGCCAGACTGTTATGTGTGATTAGTTTATTATAGGTGTTTCGGTCTATTTCGTTGTCCGTTAGCATCGTTTTTATGAGTTCGTTTGTAGTCTTCGTGTATATGGGTGTTGGGTCTTTAGTTATTTGTTTGTATTATTGTTCGTCACTGAGTAAAAGAGTCACCTGATCTATGTAGTTTTGTTTATAGTTTATAACTGTTGTTTTGTCTTTGTCACTGTTGCTTATTATGATGTTAGGGTTATCTCTCAGGTATTTTTTAGTGAAGTTGTAGTCTTTTATCGTCTGGTCATTTGGGGTTGTATTGTCATGTTTGAGTTTGTGTTTGTGGTTATTGATTATGTTGGTCGTTTTTGCTCTTATGATGTTTTTCTCAGTGTCGTTAATATCTATGTTATTGATGATGTACTCCGATTCTTTGATTATGTTTGGTATCTGTTTATTAAATTCTGTACTGTTTATTGGTAGACTGTGTTTAGGGTGTAAATTGAGTGTGTTAATTACTTGGGGTGGTAGTGTGGACATTAACAATACCTAATTTACCATAAAACAATTAATTCTTATCACCACATACAACACTTGGCTAAACAAATTCAACACAAATTATGAAAAACAGTTCCAAAAGATCAAACTCAACAACATACAAAAATTCAACACACTCAATCACAAACGTACACAATCACCAACGACACCAATAATATCATAAAAAACCTGACTAACCTCACACTACCACCACAAGTAATTAACACACTCAATTTACATCCTAAACACAGTCTACCAATAAACAGTACAGAATTTAATAAACAGATACCTAACATAATCAAAGAAACGGAGTACATCATCAATAACCACAAACACAAACTCAAACATGACAATACAACCCCAAATGACCAGACTATAAAAGACTACAACTTCACTAAAAAATACCTGAGAGATAACCCTAAGCTCATAATAAGCAACAGTGACAAAGACAAAACAACAGTTATAAACTATAAACAAAACTACATAGATCAGGTGACTCTTTTACTCAGTGACGAACAATCCTACAAACAAATAACTAAAGACCCAACACCCATATACACGAAAACTACAAACGAACTCATAAAAACGATGCTAACGGACAACGCAATAGACCGAAACACCTATAATAAACTAATCACACATAACAGTCTGGCACCAAAACTATATGCACTTCCGAAAACTCACAAAAACACAAACCCGATTCCATACAGACCAATAGTCAGTAGCATAAACACTTGTAATTACAACCTCGGCAAATACATTCATAACACACTAAACCTGTTCACCATAACTTAAGAAACTCCCAACAATTAGTAGACTTGACAAAAGACATACTTATACCACCAGACCACATCCTCATTTCCTTAGACGTCGTTGGCCTCTTTCCCAGTATTCCCAAAAACCTTACAATACAGATCATCAACAAACAATGGACACAAATTTCCGCGTACACCAAACTAACAAAAACCAAATTCATCAAGACCATAGACCATTTATTTGACACAAGCTACTTCCAATACAATAACAACTTTTACACACAGCTTAAAGGAGTCCCCATGGGGGCACCCACTTCACCATCCATTTCTAACGTGGTAATGAACTATATAATAGACGAAGCGTTATCACAAATAGACTACAATATACCACTCATTAAACTTTACGTAGACGACTTAATACTGGTGATTCCACAAAACAAGACCAACCACATACTAGAAACGTTTAACGCAATAAGCATAGACATACAATTCACAATAGAAATAGAAAAAGACAAAAAACTCCCATACTTAGACATAACACTTATCCGACACAATAATCAAATCATTACAGACATTTACGTGAAACCTACAACCTCCTTACGCATTATTAACTACCTGTCCCATGCACCCACTTCCCATAAAACGGGCATAATCAAATCCATCCATTACAGAATCCTTAACCAATCACATCCCTCGTTTCACCAAAAAAATTTCGATCATTACCGTACAATATTAACTAAACATAATTATCCAAAAAAAAAACAATAAACCATATTTTCCATAATACTGGCAACTCCAAAAAACAACAGCACATACAACCATTCCCCATATATCACAGATTCCCCAACATCCCACATATGACCAGCAAAATACAAAAAATATACAACAAATACGACATTAGACTAGGACAATACAACACCAAAACAGTGCACAAACTATACACCCCCTTAAAAGACCAAGTACCAACGACCGAACAAATAAATACTGTATACAGAATTCCTTGCACCAACTGTGACGCAACATACATCGGACAAACTAAACAACCCTTACAAAACAGGGTAAATCAACACAAAAATGACTGCAAACCACACAAAATACACAATACGGGCACAACGGCATTAGCCCAGCACGCTTTCCAGACGAACCACACCTTTAATTTCGACAACACCACAATATTAGACAAAGAACAAAACCTTAAAAAGCGACTTATTAGTGAAATGATCCATATCAAAAAAGAACACAATGCCATCAACACTAGAACAGACACCGACAACCTCAGCAGCATATACGAATTTCTCATCTGCCCAAGTCCGACCCTGTCCAGACAACCGACTAACCCGACAACTCCTCCCACGACCTAACACACACAACAAAACAATGACACGCAGACAGTAACAGTGAAAAGGTGACAATTACAAATAAAATCCACAATTCCAAATAATTTCAAAAAAACATATATTTACAATTAAGGTAACACAATTGATATACAAATACACAAATACACACATACCTCTTTCTTCTAGGAATTCCAAAACATATATTCTAGTCATCTACATAATTTTTACACATTTTATTTATACACCGATTTTAACCTCATATTTATTTATTTATTATTTAACTTTTAACTTATCACGAACCAACAATATGACTAGTACACTTTTAACAATAAAATCGACCAGAGATGTGACCTACACCATCACAAACATAATTCAACGCAACCAAATGATTAGGAAAAATTTTATTGCAATTTCTTCAATATCAATATGTATAAAAACATACTTCTGTATTTAACAATTTTAATAAACATTTTAGCCACTGAAGAAGCACGCAACTTAGGGCGAAACGCGTTTGGCAGTAATCAAAGTATTTGGTGCAGTATTTTACAATAAGCTCCTAGAACCCAAGAATCCCTCACACTTAGAAAACAACAAGGAGAAGAAAACACTAACATTAAATGTTATATACCTATTTATAAGGTACATATGTTTATAAAAAAGCCTTATTAATTTAGAGAATGAGGTAATACCTAATATCGTCGAAATGCAAGGAAGTATGAAGAAAACTAAATTTGTTTAACACTAATGTTGATCGAAAATGTTAAGGCATTTTTTTTTGTTGAGACACTACACGTAATGTATAGATTAAAATGTAAGAGATTTACTACATATAAATAAATAAATACCATAAATATGTTTAAAAACGATTTAGGACGCTGATCACTACATCATATCTAAGATTATAATATAATGTTTTTACATCCAATACCTACTTAAAATCAGTTCATAATAGGTACATTAATTGAATAATTGGCAGAAAAAATAATTATCTATTAACAATTAATAAACTCAATATTCACTTTTAATTCTGTGTGAATATAGTTAAATAATCTCAATTTTAAATGATTGCTCCTATGAACAGATGTATATTTGTTTGAAAATAATATGATAAATTAATAAGTCGTTTAAAAACTATAGTTATGCACATATTAATTTTATATTATACACGTATATCATACATTAATAAACCTAAATCCTCAAAATATTAATGAAACATCGGAAAAATCATTGATTATTTAAATAATTGCATTTTAAACTATTGTGACGCTTTTTCCTCGGTGCCCTCGAGCGCCACCTATTTTATACATAAAAATAGGAAAATCCCGGTCAGCCTAGGTAGCACAGATGGAGATACGGTATCCAGGGGTCAAATAAAGACAATAAAACACATTTATAAGAATTAAAATAAGTCCTCTTTATTGTACACTGTCAAAAGGTCGTTAAAGCAATACTATACAAATCAAAATTAATACGGAAAGAAAAGGAAAACACATAACATTTAACGGTGATTCTGTTTACGGAGTAATATGCATGGTAAAAATGTCGGTTATGATGAAAATCAATTTTGACGACGAAAACTCAGACGGAGTGACTCAAATTATTTAGGATCGAGTGGCGAATGACATAAAATGTCCACCAGGAAACGGCGTATGGCGTCACAGACGCTCACCAAACGGAAAATGGGGGTATAGAATGGCGAATGACATAAAATGTCCACCAGGAAACGGCGTATGGCGTCACAGACGCTCACCAAAAGGAAGGTGGGGGGTTTAGAATGGCGAATGACATAAAATGTCCACCAGGAAACGGCGTATGGCGTCACAGACGCTCACCAAAAGGAAAGTGGGGGGTATAGAGTGGCGAATGACATAAAATGTCCACCAGGAAACGGCGTATGGCGTCACAGACGCTCACCAAAAGGAAGGTGGGAGTATAGAGTGGCGAATGACATAAAATGTCCACCAGGAAACGGCGTATGGCGTCACAGACGCTCACCAAAAAGGAAAGTGGGGGTATAGAGTGGCGAATGACATAAAATGTCCACCAGGAAACGGCGTATGGCGTCACAGACGCTCACCAAAAGGAAGGTGGGGAGTTTAGAGTGGCGAATGACATAAAATGTCCACCAGGAAACGGCGTATGGCGTCACAGACGCTCACCAAAAAGGAAAGTGGGGGTATAGAGTGGCGAATGACATAAAATGTCCACCAGGAAACGGCGTATGGCGTCACAGACGCTCACCAAAAGGAAAATGGGGAGTTTAGAGTGGCGAATGACATAAAATGTCCACCAGGAAACGGCGTATGGCGTCACAGACGCTCACCAAAAAGGAAAGTGGGAGTATAGAGTGGCGAATGACATAAAATGTCCACCAGGAAACGGCGTATGGCGTCACAGACGCTCACCAAAAAGGAAAGTGGGGGTATAGAGTGGCGAATGACATAAAATGTCCACCAGGAAACGGCGTATGGCGTCACAGACGCTCACCAAAAGGAAATTGGGTATAGAGTGGTGTCTATTAAAAGCTCAACACGGTGATTCTAATAACGGTCCGTAACAGAAACACGGTAGAGCGGAAAAGTCAGAAATAAAAAAGTACTTACGGTATAATAACGGTTTTGGAACGTTTTCTCGAAGAACTTTTGGTACTTAACACTTGAACTACTGCTAGCAGTATTGTACAGTGGATTGTTATATTTGAGTTATAACAGAACTGATTTCTTGGTAAAACAGGCCAACGCTTATACTGCTTAACCGGAAGGACACTGGTAAGATGTAGTAATTAGTGCCACCTGCGCTTTCTTTTCCGGTACTTCAAATTATTCGTCTCTAGCCTCCGAAGACGGTTGTGGCAGTGAGATATAGTTTGTAGTGCCCTCTAAAGAACACACCCCGTTACTAGTTGTCCGTTTATTCAACGAAAACGGAAAGTTTGATATAAACGGTTAACGGTTTTGCGTGATTTCTCTTGTAGGTTAGGTGGTCTTTTGCCGTCGGGAGTTGTTGTTCGGTAAACGGGCCTATTTTCGAAATCGGTGTACTTTCGTAGTTTCGGTGGTGAATGTTAGTGACAAGAAAGTGTCGTTCTTTTGTTTAGTGAAACCATAAATGTGAAGGGAATAATAATTTCCGAAGAAAAGAGTGTTAAAAAGTGACTACATATGCCGACGGAACAAGAACAAAATAAGAAAGTTGGAGTCATCAGGGATGTTTTGGTAATTTAGACGGCTGTATTCGTGGTGGACGACGGAAGACAATCAAGTCTGGATTATCATAGTAAGTTAAAATGATTTATTTTTGAGTTTTTGGGTCCAACTGGTGAATTTTATTTACAAGTCCAAAAGGTAAACAAACATCCTGAGTGACTCTGGTTGCCTATGGTTAAATCTCCAAAAGTGGTTATGTTGTGACAGCTGCACTTGCACTGGTGGAAAAAATGGTACTGACTGTACTTAGTGCTTGAAATGCACTTGTTTGGGCTGGCCTGGTAAGTGTAGTAATAATTGTTAGTACATTTATTCACTTGTTCTTAATTTTCCAGGGAAGATATTATTGTCACCAAAGTGCGGTTAGGAGATTGGACCAACAACAGCATGAAGATCGGTAAGTATTTGGAATAATAATTGTAACGACTAATTTATTTGTCCTTTTTAGGGGAAGACAATAATGGGTTCATTACACCCCCCTCTTTCTTCGGGAAAAAGAGTGATTCATCACTCTTTTATAGGAACGGTATGGTCGGTGATAAAAACGGTACCACAAGAAACTTTTCACGTGATATATTCTACGGTGATAATGCTATTTACAACAATATATAAAAAAAATGTGAAACTAAAAAAATTATAAAGGTTACCAATAGAATGTGCTCTCGGTTATGTACATTTTAGAGCAGGACGTAACATCAAAATAATAAAATAAAAATAAATTCAACAAAATAAAAATAAAACAATCCTTTCTACACTAAACACGAAACACTACACAAGACACTACACTGCAGTCCTCCCTTTCCCTAACGCTTTCGCCAGTAGCTCTTGCCCCCCGGAATCCTAACATATTCCCTTCGGGAACGGAGGGGCACGTTGGGTACTTGGGAGCGGCGGGGTGGGTCCCGGTTGGGCTCTTCCGGGACCGGGCTTCGTCGTCTCAGCGGGGGAAACAGCACGGGGCGTTGGGGTGGAGTAGGCTGGCGTGGATGCCCTCTGGCCTGGACCACGATGTCGGGGTCATGCTGCACAGGGGGAAGTACGGCGGCTGGAGACGGTTGGATGGTCGGCGTTGGCGACGTCTGGGTGCCCCGTGACACTTGACGCTGTGTCTCCCGACTGGGAGACACTTGTGTGCCCCGGGACTCCACTTCGACGGACGCCTGTATCCCCCTGGTCGTCGACAGCGTACGGGCCGGTATCAAAGAGATGTCCGACAACACCTTTACCTTCGCCTTTTTTGAAGGCGGGTTGCCGGACACCAGCTCCACTGCCGACTTATTCTCGGGGGATTCTGCCCCGAATAAATTGGCCATTCGTGTCTCCAGTGTGGCTGGGCCGTAGCACTTTCCACTCCATGGGAGGAAAGTCTTCCCCCTTTTGACCCTACTAGGTCCGGCCTGCGACGAGGGCATCAACCTACTCGGTCCGGCGATGGCGATTGGGGGAGTAGTGGTGCTGCCGGCGGTGGTGGGGTTGATGACGGGGGTGGTGCTGGCGACGGTGGGGGCTGCGGCTGGTAGACCGGTGGCGGTATTTGTGGCCGGCTGGTGAGCTATCCGGCGCTTTCCACCGGACGTGGCCACGGGTGTCGGCCGTGTGGATTTCCTTTGCTCTGGATTCATCTTGCCTAAACAGAAAATACACGGTTAGGAAACGGTACATCCGGTAAATAAACATAGGACGGTACAGACGCCACAACAGGTGAAGACGGTATTACCGGGCCTTGCAACACCTCTTCGTGGTGCTTCCCAGTCGGCCACACTGGGAGCAGAAGAGGAGTGCCTCGTTCTGGCATTGTTCCCCTCCATGCCCCCTTTCACCGCACCTCCAACAGCAGTTCGGGTTATAGTCGTTCATCAAGAACGACGTTACCACTTGCCGTTGGGAGGTAGCAGGGGCTCTTCGGGAACTTGCAGACGGTTCTGCTGATGACGGTCCTGGTATACTGGGCGGAACGGTGGATGACGGTGGTAGCCTCACTGACGACGGTATCTTTTTCGGTGTGGTGACGACTTCCGACTGCGATGTCTTGGCTGGTCCATGATTACGTTTGCGTCCTCTTGGGGCCCGCGTTGAACCAGCCGGTTTTGAGTCCTCCTTCGGGGTCTTACACAACTCCTCCATCTCCTTTTCCCACTCGACAATGGGATCGTTGGGGAGAGGGGAGGAAGCCCAGTCCAGGTAAGACTCCCCATCCGTCTCGATGTCGTCATCCAGGATGGAGTCCAGCCCTGTCTCCATCAAAAACTTCTCCTTCGCAATCTCGGACATTTTTCAACTGGAACAAGGTTTGGGGAATTAATAATTACGGTCGAGCCAGGTGGATCAAGTGCCCCTTGTTTGTCTTGAAAGGACTCCTGGTTTGATGTCGGAACGGTGTACTGAAAAGAAAAATGCAGAAAGGGTGGGCTGACCGGAATAATTTAGGAAACATCTTCTTTAGTTACTGGTGCCATTTTCATATCTTTAATGTGTATTCGATTGAATCTTCGCCCCTGTTGATTTTTCAAATCATATACGACGGGTGAATGAACTTTCACAACGGTATACGGTCCGGAATACTTAGGAGCCAACTTAGCCGCGAAACTATTTACTGCAGACGACAAATGATGGTCCTTCTTAAAGACTATGTCGCCCAATTTGCATCGCCAATCTCGCCTTCGTAAGTTGTAGGCTTTACTTTGAACGGTGAATGCTCGTTCGAGATTGGTCCTGACTAAGATGAAAATCTCTTTCAGTTTGCTAAGTTCCACGATGCGATTTTTCGGATCATCGCATGGAAAGTCTTCGGTCGGTGTTTCTTCTTCCGGAGATTCGGGAGTCGGTCGGTATATGGCTTTCGGTACTTCTAACTCTCTGCCAAAGTTCAAAAACGCTGGGGTAAATCCAGTAGATTCTTGTCGAGCTGTATTGATCGCAAAGAGAAAGTCTGGTAGAAAACGATCCCATTCTTTGTGATTTTCTTCACAATATTGTGCGATCATGGTTTTGAGTGTGCGATTCATTCGTTCTACTGGGTTTGCTTGTGGCGTATACGGTGGTGTAAATCGGTGATTGATGCCCAAATCCTTTAATAAGTTCTTAAATAGACGGCTGTCGAATTGAGTACCATTATCACTCAACACCATTTGTGGACAGCCGAATTTGGTGATGATATCCTCATACAACGCTTCAGTCACCAACCGTGCTGTTGCTCGTCTCAATGGTCGGCAGTGGACCCACTTGGTAAATCGATCGAAGAATACTATCAACATTGTGTGTCCTTTTTTGGATCGTGGAAGTGGTCCTACTAAATCCACGCTAACAGTCTGCCACGGCTTTGTGGTGATGGATGGTTGCATCTTTCCGGGAATTTGTTGTTGACTGGCTTTATATCGTTGACAGGTGGTACATTGTCGCACATATCGCGAGATATCTCGGAACATTCCCGGCCAATAGTAATGGGCAGCGATTCGAGATATCGTTTTAGCAATCCCCATATGCCCGGCGGTGGTGGCATCGTGATTTTCTCTTAGGACCTGTGTTCGTAGTGGTTTAGGTACGCACAATTTCCACGGCTGTGCCATGTCGATGTCACGAAGGTCTTTTGAGTCCCAGAAATGTCGGTAGAGTCGTCCCTCCTTAACACAATAGTCCGGAAAATCCACCGGGTTTTTCTCTACCTCTTGGAGTTTGCTGTGATACCATTTACACTCTCCACCCCCTTCTATAGTACATAGATCACTGCTAACTAGAGGATCGGTTTCGGTGATCGGTAATGGTTGTCGAGATAATGCATCTGCAACTCGATTCAACGCGCCCTTACGGTATACAATCTCGAAATCATATTGCTGTAGGAAAATACTCCATCGAGCCAGTCGACCTGTTGGACTTTTTATGGAGTGTAACCAGCGTAAAGATTGATGATCGGTGGTGACGGTAAAATGGTATCCTTCCAAATATGGCCTCATCTTTTCGATTCCCCAGACTATAGCGAGACATTCTTTTTCCGTCACCGAGTAGTTCTTCTCGGCCGGGGCTAGTGTTCGGCTAGCATATGCAATTACTCGGTCCAGTCCGTCATATTTCTGTGTTAATGCTACTCCCAGTCCAAAATCGGAGGCATCAGTCTGCAGGTTGAAGGGTTTTTCAAAATCGGGACATGCCAAGACGGGGGCTTCGGTGAGTTTCTCCTTCAGAGTGTTAAAAGCGCGTTCTTGCTCTTCGTCCCATTTCCAACGGTAGTTTTTCTTGAGTAGTCTCGTAAGTGGCGTGACCTCTTTAGAAAAGTCTTTCACGAACCTTCCATACCATGAGGCGGTCCCCAAGAATCGTCGTAATTCCTTAACGTTCTTTGGAGCTGGCATTTGAACGATAGATGCCACCTTGTCTGGGTCGGTCTGTACTCCATTCTCGGTAACTACATGTCCCAGGTATTTCAGCGATTTTTGACCAAATTGACATTTCTCCGCGTTAAGTATTAGGTTAGCAGATCGGAGTCGGTGAAATACTTCCTTCAGGTTCTCAAGGTGTTCGTCGAAGGTTCGCCCCAGAACAATGATATCATCTAGGTATGCAAATGCTCTGGGTTCCATTTCGGGGCCAATAATTCGGTCAAGTAACCTCTGGAAAGTAGCCGGGGCGGAATGTAAACCGAATGGCATCACCCTAAACTGAAAAAGTCCCCTGCCCGGTATCGTGAAAGCGGTCACCGGTTTACTTTCTTCTGAAAGTGGAACCAACCAATATCCATTTTGGAGGTCTATGCTACTGATGTATTTTGCCTCTCGTAGTCTGTCCAGAATGGCGTTAATCTGAGGTAACGGATACGCATCCTTTTCTGTTACCTCATTTACTTTGCGGAAATCGACACATATCCGATATCGACCATCCTTTTTGGGTACGACGACTATCGGGGAACTCCATGGACTCTCGGATGGCTCAATCACCCCTTTTTCCAGCATATCATCTATTTGTTCATTTACCACTGCCTGAATCTTAGGATTTAGTGGTCGGTAACGTTGTTTTATTGGGTATGGGCTGGAAAGTCGAATATGGTGTTCTACCAGGGGTGTGGGTCCCGTAATGTATTGAAATTTGGGTAGTTCGTTGTCCAACAATTCTTGTAACGTTTCTTGCTCGTTGTCAGTGAGTCCTACTGGACCTTCAACTGCTCCCAAATCTTCAATCAGGTCTTCGGTTGGTTCTTCATCGGCCATTATTAGTACCTGATTTATGTAAAGTCGTTTGTTCCCTAAATCGATAAGTATTTTATGACGGTACATCCAGTCCATGCCTAAGATGACGTCAACGGTGAGAGACGGTAGTAGACGGAAGTCTCCGGAATAGTTTGTCTCAAGAATGGACGGTGTCAGTGTGAAGACGGTGGAGATGGGAACTTCTGTTCCGTCGGCCAATCGAACGGTGGATGTTATTGACAGCTGTTGTAGTTGGCAGTTGTTCTGCTGGACTTTCGCCCCTACATATGAATATACCGATCCGGTATCCAGTAGAGCTTGATACTCGGTTCCATTGATGTTGACAGGCAGAAAAAGTCGGTTTTCGTATTTTTGGTAGGAGGCGATCATTTGGGCCAACTGTTCAGGCCTCCAGGACGGACAGCTGGCAGTTAGTTTTCCGACGGTTGACGGCGACCACAGTCACAGTCCCGTGACATGATTCCAGGTCGACGACATCGGGAGCAGAATAATTTAGGGGCATTCTGACACTCACTTCTGAAATGTCCATCTTCCCCACAACGGAAACAGACAATATTATTGTTCCTGCCTGGTGGTCGAACCGGTGTTGTACGTGGTCCTGTTGTTGGAACACTGGTTGGCCTAATTGGTGAAGTCGGATATGACGGTTGCCGTACTCTATCGGTACTGTTAATTGCCGGTGGTGTGGACGGTCGTAATGGTCTGGAAGGAGTATGTCCATAACGGGGAAGGTCGAATTTTACCTTGGTGAGATCCTTTTGTAAGTCTTCATATTCTTTAATACGATCTAGTAGATCGTACATGGTTGAAATACTTGCTCTTGGGATAAACTGTCGGTATTCAGGAAGCAAATTACGATGTAGCCAATAAAGCATCTTATCTGGTGTCATTGTCTCGACTCTTCTCAATAAAGTATGTAATGCGATGACGTAATCACTTCCCGGTTCGTTTGGTCGTTGTGTTCGACGACCAATTTCTTCTTCCAGACGGATCGTATAGTCAGATGGCAAATAGAAATGCCGGAACTCCTGTTCAAACGCCTCCCAAGTTTGCCAGTTCTGTCTATGGTTCCGATACCACAACAATGCGTTATCTCGCAAAAGTAGTGATATTCCTGGTAACAGCTCATCTGGTGCGATTCGGTATAACGTCCGTAATTCCCCAATTCTCTCCAGGAACGCAATGGGGTCACCATTTCCGTTGAAATATTCCTTCCACTCGTGTAGATGCTTAAGTGCTAAGTTCATAGTGCCGGTGGTTACTGTTGGAGTCTCGGTGGTTTCAGACGGTAGCGGTTGGGCGGTTGATGGTGCAGCATTATCACCGCGAGACGTAGGTGGAGGCACATGTAAATGTTGGCTGTCCATTGGATCTATTCGTCTTGGACTTGGGCTACGAACTCGACGGAGTTCATTTCGGTACTCTCGTACTCTCCTCCGTAATTCCTCGACGCTGCCTTCCATTGGCAACCCGACTTCTTGTAGAATTGCGACCAACTGCTCTTTGGTCAGCATATTCACCATCGTTGAAGGTGCTTCTCGTAAAATAGCACTCCATCCGCTAGATCCGGTGACGGGGGTGGAAGTAGGGGGAGCGGTATTCGTAGGTGGTGGTCTGGTCCACCCACTGGTTCCGGTGGCGGTATTAGAAGCGGGGGGAGCGGTATTTATGGACGGTGGTCTGGGAGTTTGGGTTTCATCGGTGGACGGTGTATTTCGGGGTGTAGGATTGTTTGGTGTTGGAATGTTGTTGTCGGGCATTTTGTCGTCTGCAATATTATGACTCAGGGTTCTATTTCTTCGTCCTTTCTTGACACTCTTCTTAGAGTCCCTGCTCGGGCGCCAATTTGTGACGCTTTTTCCTCGGTGCCCTCGAGCGCCACCTATTTTATACATAAAAATAGGAAAATCCCGGTCAGCCTAGGTAGCACAGATGGAGATACGGTATCCAGGGGTCAAATAAAGACAATAAAACACATTTATAAGAATTAAAATAAGTCCTCTTTATTGTACACTGTCAAAAGGTCGTTAAAGCAATACTATACAAATCAAAATTAATACGGAAAGAAAAGGAAAACACATAACATTTAACGGTGATTCTGTTTACGGAGTAATATGCATGGTAAAAATGTCGGTTATGATGAAAATCAATTTTGACGACGAAAACTCAGACGGAGTGACTCAAATTATTTAGGATCGAGTGGTGAATGACATAAAATGTCCACCAGGAAACGGCGTATGGCGTCACAGACGCTCACCAAACGGAAAATGGGGGTATAGAATGGCGAATGACATAAAATGTCCACCAGGAAACGGCGTATGGCGTCACAGACGCTCACCAAAAGGAAGGTGGGGGGGTTTAGAATGGCGAATGACATAAAATGTCCACCAGGAAACGGCGTATGGCGTCACAGACGCTCACCAAAAGGAAAGTGGGGGGTATAGAGTGGCGAATGACATAAAATGTCCACCAGGAAACGGCGTATGGCGTCACAGACGCTCACCAAAAGGAAGGTGGGAGTATAGAGTGGCGAATGACATAAAATGTCCACCAGGAAACGGCGTATGGCGTCACAGACGCTCACCAAAAAGGAAAGTGGGGGTATAGAGTGGCGAATGACATAAAATGTCCACCAGGAAACGGCGTATGGCGTCACAGACGCTCACCAAAAGGAAGGTGGGGAGTTTAGAGTGGCGAATGACATAAAATGTCCACCAGGAAACGGCGTATGGCGTCACAGACGCTCACCAAAAAGGAAAGTGGGGGTATAGAGTGGCGAATGACATAAAATGTCCACCAGGAAACGGCGTATGGCGTCACAGACGCTCACCAAAAGGAAAATGGGGAGTTTAGAGTGGCGAATGACATAAAATGTCCACCAGGAAACGGCGTATGGCGTCACAGACGCTCACCAAAAAGGAAAGTGGGAGTATAGAGTGGCGAATGACATAAAATGTCCACCAGGAAACGGCGTATGGCGTCACAGACGCTCACCAAAAAGGAAAGTGGGGGTATAGAGTGGCGAATGACATAAAATGTCCACCAGGAAACGGCGTATGGCGTCACAGACGCTCACCAAAAGGAAATTGGGTATAGAGTGGTGTCTATTAAAAGCTCAACACGGTGATTCTAATAACGGTCCGTAACAGAAACACGGTAGAGCGGAAAAGTCAGAAATAAAAAAGTACTTACGGTATAATAACGGTTTTGGAACGTTTTCTCGAAGAACTTTTGGTACTTAACACTTGAACTACTGCTAGCAGTATTGTACAGTGGATTGTTATATTTGAGTTATAACAGAACTGATTTCTTGGTAAAACAGGCCAACGCTTATACTGCTTAACCGGAAGGACACTGGTAAGATGTAGTAATTAGTGCCACCTGCGCTTTCTTTTCCGGTACTTCAAATTATTCGTCTCTAGCCTCCGAAGACGGTTGTGGCAGTGAGATATAGTTTGTAGTGCCCTCTAAAGAACACACCCCGTTACTAGTTGTCCGTTTATTCAACGAAAACGGAAAGATTGATATAAACGGTTAACGGTTTTGCGTGATTTCTCTTGTAGGTTAGGTGGTCTTTTGCCGTCGGGAGTTGTTGTTCGGTAAACGGGCCTATTTTCGAAATCGGTGTACTTTCGTAGTTTCGGTGGTGAATGTTAGTGACAAGAAAGTGTCGTTCTTTTGTTTAGTGAAACCATAAATGTGAAGGGAATAATAATTTCCGAAGAAAAGAGTGTTAAAAAGTGACTACATATGCCGACGGAACAAGAACAAAATAAGAAAGTTGGAGTCATCAGGGATGTTTTGGTAATTTAGACGGCTGTATTCGTGGTGGACGACGGAAGACAATCAAGTCTGGATTATCATAGTAAGTTAAAATGATTTATTTTTGAGTTTTTGGGTCCAACTGGTGAATTTTATTTACAAGTCCAAAAGGTAAACAAACATCCTGAGTGACTCTGGTTGCCTATGGTTAAATCTCCAAAAGTGGTTATGTTGTGACAGCTGCACTTGCACTGGTGGAAAAAATGGTACTGACTGTACTTAGTGCTTGAAATGCAGTTGTTTGGGCTGGCCTGGTAAGTGTAGTAATAATTGTTAGTACATTTATTCACTTGTTCTTAATTTTCCAGGGAAGATATTATTGTCACCAAAGTGCGGTTAGGAGATTGGACCAACAACAGCATGAAGATCGGTAAGTATTTGGAATAATAATTGTAACGACTAATTTATTTGTCCTTTTTAGGGGAAGACAATAATGGGTTCATTACACTATAGATCTCAACTTAATACCCCAGTTAAGATCACCTCTTGAGGCGGTCTTAACTTTTGGTATTAGTTAATACCAAAGGTGTTAAAAAGTTAATACCAATTGACACTTGAGAGTCGCATTTGGTACTAATATGGGTATTAGAGCGATTTATGGTATTAACTTGCAAGTTAGTACCCGGTATTAATTAATACCCGCGCTTGATAATACCATCACTGCAATGACCGGCAATCGGGAATTATTTTGTAATGGCATTTGTTGGGTACGCACTCTGGATTGAACTGACATTGGGGTACCACTATTAGGTTGAATTCTAGAAAAATTCGAACCGGGTTTAGTACCGAATACTTGTTTATTACTGAAAAATCTGTTTTGCTGAGGTAATGGTTTGTTTATCGGACCCTGAAATTGTTTGGGTTGATAGTTTTGTTGCGGTTTATTATGATTATTATTATAAAATGTGCGATTAAAATTCGTATGCTGTTGAAGAACTGAGGAGAACGATTTTGATTTTGATAGTTGTTTGGGGAGTAAAAAGCTTTTTGGGGTTTTCTATTATCGCTACCCTTGCGCATGTATTCGCAGTATTCCCATTCCTGTTTTCGATTATCAAAGAATGTACATTTGTTTAGGCATTCTTTGATACTACCAATTACAAAATTACTGACATAACTCTGTCACACACTTTCCTTAATTACTCTCTTGCGCGACAAAACTCCGACTAGGAAATGTGGGTTCGTTTAAAATTGCAAAAAATGCCAAAAGGGCGCCACTAGTTTATATAACACTTAAACTAGAAAGAGCAACAATAGAGTAACTAAAATAGAAACGACTAACAAGCGAAGGGAATACCCGAACGTTAAGATAATTTGGTAAACAATCACAAAATAACCATCAAAATATACAATTAAAATCTAATGGAGTTTAATAACTCTAGTGTGAACATATATATATTTATAAAATAACAAAATTCGGTATTACGTAGTATTCGTACGTTTGTAACGAATACTTAAACTAATTACTTGAGTTTAATAACTAATCAATACTAATAACTAAGGATATTCAAATCGTACGTACGACGTTAACTTATTTACTTATGCAAACATTACTTAAACCTAAAGAAATAACTAAAGAAATCAAAACTGACCGTTGATTTCTGGTCAGCAAGAACGTACACAAAAAGTGCACCAACACGGTAGTGACTGAAGGTCAGCTACGCACATACTCTTAAACTAACACAAAAAGATACCGATTAGATGGAACGGTACGTAACAATAATGAACTTAAAAATAACTTAAAACTAAACTTAGCTGTACAACTCAGCCTGAGAAGGAGTGCATGGACTTCAACCAGTATACGAAACGTCAGGACGTCGTCCGAGATTGCAAGATGGTAAATAGGGGGCTCAAAATCACCCTGGCTCCTTTCAATTGATGTTGCACGCCAGCGACATACGATATTTACAATATAATATCGGTAAATCATCAATAATACTTAATACTGCAAAAATACTCTCCAATAGAAAAAAAACCCTACAAATAAAAACAACAAGTTATTTTAATTATTCTCCACGCGAATTGTTACTAACCTCTCTGCGAGGGTCCACCAAACTCAACAATGAATATATACAAACGTCAGCAACGTACAATTGCCGAAATGAATGGCCTAAACAGGAGAAGAAAGAATTTGTTAAGAAAAATGTTCACATGTTCAGACAATGACTTACTTGATTAACTTTATCCCATCAAAATGGTTAAACTCAACGATTATGTGTCCACTCAATTACACAATCCAAAATACGCCAAAAATATTAAGTTTTTGAAAGAATAAACGCACAAAATTAATCCGCTTAACAGCGATGATTTCAGAAATCACTTAAGTACGTATTATCACTCTTAATCAGTAATCGCCATTGTCTTCTGACGGAAAACAAGGTACCAACATAGCTGTCTGAACATGGTAACAAATTCCAAACTCCTTCTACTCATAAAAATATATTCAAAGTGTCACTAAAATTTAGGGAATAATCAAAATAACATATCGAACCTAAAACTAGCCCCATTCTAAATTAAATCCTAAATAATCGCAAATGCGAAATCTAAACTAGGGATAATTATTTATACCGAGGTCCGTTGTCACTACTTGATTGTCAAAAATAATATCAAAACAATCATGTAAACAATAGCGAAAATTCGCCCGTGACAACTCCTGTAGGGCTCTAGAAGACCGATTTGAAACGTTTTTAAAGCTAGTTTGGCGCAATCGATTTTTTTATACTCTAAGTAATTTGGATCGGTGTATTTTAAAGTTATTTGTTGTAATAGTTCGTTGTGTGCTTTTAATAACCTGGCATGGTAATCCCTATAATTTTCGTTACGTTGTTGAACACATTGTCTCAAAGCAGATTCCAATAATTCTTCACTTCTTTGAGTAGAGGGAAAAGGTCATTACTGCTGTAAATCTAACCCCAAGCCCCAATCCCTACCCCTATAAAAAAACAGCCCGTATAAAAAAGTTTCCCCTGTTGAAGATCTACCCCTGTGTAAAAAAAAATTCGCCAAAAATGCTGTTATTTTTGAAAATAAAGTTTGAGCAATCTGTAATAGATGGCGTTATTAGTTAAATACTGAAAATAATATTTGCAAAGGTTAAATGAATATCAATTAATATGACACGTGTAGGTATAGGAAATGCACTTGCAATTATAAAAAAAATACCGTTATTCAAATGTTAAATGAATATCAAATTAAATAATGCTCACTACACGTGTGCATTCGTCATCTTATTTACGTATGTATAGACAATTGTGAGAATTTACATGTATTAGATGACGACACATTACATAACTGTGGCACGGAATATTAAGTGTCGGCATCCGATCCTCACCTTGAAAGCGAAAGTTGTTCTCTAATTATTGTTTTCGCAAAAAAGGGGCCCACAAATAAACAATAGCTAAAATAATTTATTTTATTTTATTCAAATAAATATCAATAAAAATGGTTTAATTTAACCGTAAACAAGTTATTATAATAAATTTGCATTTTTAATACAATGCTGGTTGTACAGTTTTTACAATTATTTATAAAGTGATATCCACAATTTCCTATTTCCTCGTTACTAAAATCATATCCTTCGATATTGAGAACTGTTGGGCATAAAAATACAAATTGTCGTAGATATAGTCCCTTTTCTCTGGTGGTGACAAATATTTTATCCATACTTTCTAATTCGCTTTTTAGAATTCCCACAAAATACTTGTAGTCAAAGTAGACTTTTCTCTGTTTATCATTACAATTCCAATTAAGGCCGCATATTTCTCTAGTGCAATCACGTATCTGTGTTTTAATTTGATTATTTAAATATTCAAATTTTATATCCGGTTCAAATAAATAATGTTTTATGTATTTTTTATCGCAGGAAACAAACCACATTCACAAGACTTTAAAATAGTTAATTCCTTAAGAAAATAGGTATTATTTATATTGAAACCCAAAACATCTACAAAAGCGATCTTGGATTTATCGTTTTTTTTTACAATGTTCATCGTTTACGATTACATAGATCTGACTAATTTTGTTAGAGGCGAATATGAATATATATGGTCTGATAAAATTAAGGCATATACGGTTGTATTTTGTGGGGCATTTTCCTTCAATGAAAATTGTATGCGCAGATCTAAAAGTGAGGAGTTTGAATTTAACAATTCTTTTTGGCGTGATATGTCAAACACGACAATGGGACAAATTGTTTAAAATAATTTTTTATCCACCATAGGCTGGTTTTGTTTATCATAATAAGAACGTTGGAAATTCGCAAACATCTCATATATGATGGAATAATTGTTATGCTCATAATCCACATGTAAATTGTCATATGGGAAACAATCCGAATTTATAAATAATTTAATATTTGTCAATTTGCAATGATCAAATGTGCTCATATTTTTACTTAAACTATTCTTTTTATCAATAGACAAACAGAATATTACATATCTGGGCTTTTCTAATTGGGTAGAAGATTTCACTACCCAATCAAAATCTTTTGATAGTTGTAATTCCGGAATTGTGTATAGATTCCATTGACGTGGAAAATAGATAATTCTCTGCCACTGTCTATTACTTGTAAAAGTTTTAATTTACTGTAGTCCGATAATTCAACAATGGGAACTCTCCAAACAATTTTTTTAATGTTTAATGTTACAGGCTCCGTACCTACATCATACATGGCATTTAAATTAGTGTTGCTTCTAATTAAAACTAATTCTTGTTTCATGAAAACAATAACTTTCTTGAAATCCTCCGCAAATCCTAAAAATGTTCTCAAAGGTACACACACCGAAAAATGCCTCTCATTTAGATGATAGTAACAAGTATCATCTACGTTCCAGCCCGCATTTGAAAGGATGGCCGACTCGCCACTTGAAAATGATAGCAAACATTTGACCGTAGATACTATTCCGGGCGAATGACATGACTCAATAATTTTTCCATTTAATTCATACCTAATTTCTTCAAACAAAAAAGGCACAATATTGTTTACTAATTTGGCGGTTAATGAGGGCCTTTGATCCCTATTTTGAAGAACTGTTCCCTCTAAATATATATATGAATCGCTGGGCAAAGTTAAAATTTCCGACTGGGGTACAGTTATTCTAATTTCATCGTTGACGTTAAAAGTATTCGTAGCATAAGGGTAATATGAATGTTTTTCTAATCTACTTATGGAATTATCAGAGGGGTGTTTCCAATACATTTAAGCTATCGGCCATTATTTTTTAAAATAGTTAATCCTAAGGATTGCAAAAATTTTTTATTTGATTTTGTTAAACCTTTGCCTTTAAAAGATTTTGCAGTATTACACGAATTTAATAAATTATTCCTATTTATATATGATTTATTGTATTTAATAACCATTGTTATAAGAATCAACTATAAATTCTGTTTATTATGGGACAATATACAAATTTGTACTGAGCAAATAAAATCGTTTATTGTCTATATATAGTGCACAATTTTAATATGAATATCGCTGATTTTTTCTACGCAAATGTAATCTTGCAGAGACCCTTTCTCCTCGTAAATTTATTAAATCCCCATTTTGGTCGACTACTTTTAATTCGATAAAATGTATTTTTTTAGTGTTTAGAGGAAAATATATAACGTTGTCCTGAACAATGGTTTCTCGAAAGCCGAATGGATTACTAAAAGTAAAATTGTAAATAGAGTGGCTCTCCTTCCCATTATGATAAATTATATGTGCTATATTACATTCGACACTCATCACATTAATTCTAAATATGTCAATGATTTTCTGTGATATTGTTTTAACATTTGAAGGAATAACAATTTTTCCAAATCCCAACATTTTCCCGATTGAGCTTTTTTCGCTTAAATCTACAATATAGTTACAAAAAATTTCCGACTTTAAAGTTGTTGTATTTGCCACTAAATCGAATTGAATTTTTCTAGTAAGATTTTTATTTAAATCTTCAATTTTTTTATCAATGAATTTTTTTAGTTCATCAAATTCGTAGGCCCCCTCGGGTATAATTATATTATTGTTACCAATTTTTATCGAATTGCAAGTGTCATCTATATTCGGGACACAATTGTACGTTTCAAAGTTTACTAAGCCGATTTCATAATCGTCGCCATTCAGATCAATGGGTGGGTCAAAATAGGATGTTAAAATTGTCGTATTTCCGCTGAGTGTAAAAGTAGTCATTTTACTATATATTATTATATAAAAATCTTATGCATAAATGTTCACAATTATATTTATTTAAATTTTGAAAATTATTATAATTATATTTAATCGTTACTGGTCCTGAACTATTTAAATGATCTACTAATATATATGGTGGTGGAAGATTACCGAAGGAATCGAAATATAATACAGAGTTACCATTTTTTATATAGGAAACTCAATGAGTTCCATCCCCACTACTCTTATCTAAATTGACTATACCACACTCCACAGTTTTTCTAACAACGGGTGGTACACTATTTAACATAAATATGCCTCTAAAGTAGGGGATTTTTAATTTTTTAACATAATTTTGTATTTCAATATTTGTTAATGCATGTCTTGGCAATATCAATGGAATTTTTTTTTAAATGCAACACCATATCCCTTTTTATATGGTTTTAAATATAATCCCCTTCCAATCGCAATTGAATCTAGCTTCTTGTTAAGTTTCTTTTTCTCCTCTAAACTTTCTTTAGCTGCATTTGCTCTTTTTATTGATGAAACAATGTTTGCAACACTACCGCCCAAAGATCCTAGTAAAGAAGCTGCGCTTAATATAGGCAATATTGCCGCTATAAATCCCCCCGTTTTCGGAATGGGTATAATTCTAGACGGTTTCTTTTTACCTTTTCTATTTTTATTTGCATTTAAAGCAATCGCTACAGCATCTTCAAGGCTATTCGGTTTTTGATTTTTCAAAGCTATTTTCTCTCTTTTGACAGCCTGATTGAAAGTAATACCCTTACCAATAATTTTTTTAATCCCAGACCTTAATCTTTTCTTTACACCTTTTCTTCTGATGCCTCTACCTATTGTTTTATTCACTCGAGATTTTTGATGGTGACCAAAACCCAACATAGTCTTACCTTTCATTGCACCAGCCACTAATAATGAAGCGAATTTTTCTTTTAAATTCGAATCTTTTGCTTTAAATCGATCAAATGCTTGTTTAGCCAAAATGTTATCAGCCCTATGTCTATCAGTCAAATATTTATTTTTCCAATAGAAAATATCGTGCTCTGTAATGAACCCATTATTGTCTTCCCCTAAAAAGGACAAATAAATTAGTCGTTACAATTATTATTCCAAATACTTACCGATCTTCATGCTGTTGTTGGTCCAATCTCCTAACCGCACTTTGGTGACAATAATATCTTCCCTGGAAAATTAAGAACAAGTGAATAAATGTACTAACAATTATTACTACACTTACCAGGCCAGCCCAAACAAGTGCATTTCAAGCACTAAGTACAGTCAGTACCATTTTTTCCAACAGTGCAAGTGCAGCTGTCACAACATAACCACTTTTGGAGATTTAACCATAGGCAACCAGAGTCACTCAGGATGTTTGTTTACCTTTTGGACTTGTAAATAAAATTCACCAGTTGGACCCAAAAACTCAAAAATAAATCATTTTAACTTACTATGATAATCCAGACTTGATTGTCTTCCGTCGTCCACCACGAATACAGCGGTCTAAGTTACCAAAACATCCCTGATGACTCCAACTTTCTTATTTTGTTCTTGTTCCGTCGGCATATGTAGTCACTTTTTAACACTCTTTTCTTCGGAAATTATTATTCCCTTCACACTTATGGTTTCACTAAACAAAAGAACGACACTTTCTTGTCACTAACATTCACCACCGAAACTACGAAAGTACACCGATTTCGAAAATAGGCCCGTTTACCGAACAACAACTCCCGACGGCAAAAGACCACCTAACCTACAAGAGAAATCACGCAAACCGTTAACCGTTTATATCAAACTTTCCGTTTTCGTTGAATAAACGGACAACTAGTAACGGGGTGTGTTCTTTAGAGGGCACTACAAACTATAACTCACTGCCACAACCGTCTTCGGAGGCTAGAGACGAATAATTTGAAGTACCGGAAAAGAAAGCGCAGGTGGCACTAATTACTACATCTTACCAGTGTCCTTCCGGTTAAGCAGTATAAGCGTTGGCCTGTTTTACCAAGAAATCAGTTCTGTTATAACTCAAATATAACAATCCACTGTACAATACTGCTAGCAGTAGTTCAAGTGTTAAGTACCAAAAGTTCTTCGAGAAAACGTTCCAAAACCGTTATTATACCGTAAGTACTTTTTTATTTCTGACTTTTCCGCTCTACCGTGTTTCTGTTACGGACCGTTATTAGAATCACCGTGTTGAGCTTTTAATAGACACCACTCTATACCCAATTTCCTTTTGGTGAGCGTCTGTGACGCCATACGCCGTTTCCTGGTGGACATTTTATGTCATTCGCCACTCTATACCCCCACTTTCCTTTTTGGTGAGCGTCTGTGACGCCATACGCCGTTTCCTGGTGGACATTTTATGTCATTCGCCACTCTATACTCCCACTTTCCTTTTGGTGAGCGTCTGTGACGCCATACGCCGTTTCCTGGTGGACATTTTATGTCATTCGCCACTCTAAACTCCCCACTTTCCTTTTTGGTGAGCGTCTGTGACGCCATACGCCGTTTCCTGGTGGACATTTTATGTCATTCGCCACTCTAAACTCCCCACCTTCCTTTTGGTGAGCGTCTGTGACGCCATACGCCGTTTCCTGGTGGACATTTTATGTCATTCGCCACTCTATACCCCCACTTTCCTTTTTGGTGAGCGTCTGTGACGCCATACGCCGTTTCCTGGTGGACATTTTATGTCATTCGCCACTCTATACTCCCACCTTCCTTTTGGTGAGCGTCTGTGACGCCATACGCCGTTTCCTGGTGGACATTTTATGTCATTCGCCACTCTATACCCCCACTTTCCTTTTTGGTGAGCGTCTGTGACGCCATACGCCGTTTCCTGGTGGACATTTTATGTCATTCGCCACTCTATACCCCCACTTTCCTTTTGGTGAGCGTCTGTGACGCCATACGCCGTTTCCTGGTGGACATTTTATGTCATTCGCCACTCTAAACCCCCCACCTTCCTTTTGGTGAGCGTCTGTGACGCCATACGCCATTTCCTGGTGGACATTTTATGTCATTCGCCATTCTATACCCCCATTTTCCGTTTGGTGAGCGTCTGTGACGCCATACGCCGTTTCCTGGTGGACATTTTATGTCATTCGCCACTCGATCCTAAATAATTTGAGTCACTCCGTCTGAGTTTTCGTCGTCAAAATTGATTTTCATCATAACCGACATTTTTACCATGCATATTACTCCGTAAACAGAATCACCGTTAAATGTTATGTGTTTTCCTTTTCTTTCCGTATTAATTTTGATTTGTATAGTATTGCTTTAACGACCTTTTGACAGTGTACAATAAAGAGGACTTATTTTAATTCTTATAAATGTGTTTTATTGTCTTTATTTGACCCCTGGATACCGTATCTCCATCTGTGCTACCTAGGCTGACCGGGATTTTCCTATTTTTATGTATAAAATAGGTGGCGCTCGAGGGCACCGAGGAAAAAGCGTCACAAATTGGCGCCCGAGCAGGGACTCTAAGAAGAGTGTCAAGAAAGGACGAAGAAATAGAACCGTGAGTCATAATATTGCAGACGACAAAATGCCCGACAACAACATTCCAACACCAAACAATCCTACACCCCGAAATACATCGTCCACCGATGAAACCCAAACTCCCAGACCACCGTCCATAAATACCGCTCCCCCCGCTTCTAATACCGCCACCGGACCCAGTGGGTGGACCAGACCACCACCTACGAATACCGCTAGCGGATGGAGTGCTATTTTACGAGAAGCACCTTCAACGATGGTGAATATGCTGACCAAAGAGCAGTTGGTCGCAATTCTACAAGAAGTCGGGTTGCCAATGGAAGGCAGCGTCGAGGAATTACGGAGGAGAGTACGAGAGTACCGAAATGAACTCCGTCGAGTTCGTAGCCCAAGTCCAAGACGAATAGATCCAATGGACAGCCAACATTTACATGTGCCTCCACCTACGTCTCGCGGTGATAATGCTGCACCATCAACCGCCCAACCGCTACCGTCTGAAACCACCGAGACTCCAACAGTAACCACCGGCACTATGAACTTAGCACTTAAGCATCTACACGAGTGGAAGGAATATTTCAACGGAAATGGTGACCCCATTGCGTTCCTGGAGAGAATTGGGGAATTACGGACGTTATACCGAATCGCACCAGATGAGCTGTTACCAGGAATATCACTACTTTTGCGAGATAACGCATTGTTGTGGTATCGGAACCATAGACAGAACTGGCAAACTTGGGAGGCGTTTGAACAGGAGTTCCGGCATTTCTATTTGCCATCTGACTATACGATCCGTCTGGAAGAAGAAATTGGTCGTCGAACACAACGACCAAACGAACCGGGAAGTGATTACGTCATCGCATTACATACGTTATTGAGAAGAGTCGAGACAATGACACCAGATAAGATGCTTTATTGGCTACATCGTAATTTGCTTCCTGAATACCGACAGTTTATCCCAAGAGCAAGTATTTCAACCATGTACGATCTACTAGATCGTATTAAAGAATATGAAGACTTACAAAAGGATCTCACCAAGGTAAAATTCGACCTTCCCCGTTATGGACATACTCCTTCCAGACCATTACGACCGTCCACACCACCGGCAATTAACAGTACCGATAGAGTACGGCAACCGTCATATCCGACTTCACCAATTAGGCCAACCAGTGTTCCAACAACAGGACCACGTACAACACCGGTTCGACCACCAGGCAGGAACAATAATATTGTCTGTTTCCGTTGTGGGGAAGATGGACATTTCAGAAGTGAGTGTCAGAATGCCCCTAAATTATTCTGCTCCCGATGTCGTCGACCTGGAATCATGTCACGGGACTGTGACTGTGGTCGCCGTCAACCGTCGGAAAACTAACTGCCAGCTGTCCGTCCTGGAGGCCTGAACAGTTGGCCCAAATGATCGCCTCCTACCAAAAATACGAAAACCGACTTTTTCTGCCTGTCAACATCAATGGAACCGAGTATCAAGCTCTACTGGATACCGGATCGGTATATTCATATGTAGGGGCGAAAGTCCAGCAGAACAACTGCCAACTACAACAGCTGTCAATAACATCCACCGTTCGATTGGCCGACGGAACAAAAGTTCCCATCTCCACCGTCTTCACACTGACACCGTCCATTCTTGAGACAAACTATTCCGGAGACTTCCGTCTACTACCGTCTCTCACCGTTGACGTCATCTTAGGCATGGACTGGATGTACCGTCATAAAATACTTATCGATTTAGGGAACAAACGACTTTACATAAATCAGGTACTAATAATGGCCGATGAAGAACCAACCGAAGACCTGATTGAAGATTTGGGAGCAGTTGAAGGTCCAGTAGGACTCACTGACAACGAGCAAGAAAGGTTACAAGAATTGTTGGACAACGAACTACCCAAATTTCAATACATTACGGGACCCACACCCCTGGTAGAACACCATATTCGACTTTCCAGCCCATACCCAATAAAACAACGTTACCGACCACTAAATCCTAAGATTCAGGCAGTGGTAAATGAACAAATAGATGATATGCTGGAAAAAGGGGTGATTGAGCCATCCGAGAGTCCATGGAGTTCCCCGATAGTCGTCGTACCCAAAAAGGATGGTCGATATCGGATATGTGTCGATTTCCGCAAAGTAAATGAGGTAACAGAAAAGGATGCGTACCCGTTACCTCAGATTAACGCCATTCTGGACAGACTACGAGAGGCAAAATACATCAGTAGCATAGACCTCCAAAATGGATATTGGTTGGTTCCACTTTCAGAAGAAAGTAAACCGGTGACCGCTTTCACGATACCGGGCAGGGGACTTTTTCAGTTTAGGGTGATGCCATTCGGTTTACATTCCGCCCCGGCTACTTTCCAGAGGTTACTTGACCGAATTATTGGCCCCGAAATGGAACCCAGAGCATTTGCATACCTAGATGATATCATTGTTCTGGGGCGAACCTTCGACGAACACCTTGAGAACCTGAAGGAAGTATTTCACCGACTCCGATCTGCTAACCTAATACTTAACGCCGAGAAATGTCAATTTGGTCAAAAATCGCTGAAATACCTGGGACATGTAGTTACCGAGAATGGAGTACAGACCGACCCAGACAAGGTGGCATCTATCGTTCAAATGCCAGCTCCAAAGAACGTTAAGGAATTACGACGATTCTTGGGGACCGCCTCATGGTATGGAAGGTTCGTGAAAGACTTTTCTAAAGAGGTCACGCCACTTACGAGACTACTCAAGAAAAACTACCGTTGGAAATGGGACGAAGAGCAAGAACGCGCTTTTAACACTCTGAAGGAGAAACTCACCGAAGCCCCCGTCTTGGCATGTCCCGATTTTGAAAAACCCTTCAACCTGCAGACTGATGCCTCCGATTTTGGACTGGGAGTAGCATTAACACAGAAATATGACGGACTGGACCGAGTAATTGCATATGCTAGCCGAACACTAGCCCCGGCCGAGAAGAACTACTCGGTGACGGAAAAAGAATGTCTCGCTATAGTCTGGGGAATCGAAAAGATGAGGCCATATTTGGAAGGATACCATTTTACCGTCACCACCGATCATCAATCTTTACGCTGGTTACACTCCATAAAAAGTCCAACAGGTCGACTGGCTCGATGGAGTATTTTCCTACAGCAATATGATTTCGAGATTGTATACCGTAAGGGCGCGTTGAATCGAGTTGCAGATGCATTATCTCGACAACCATTACCGATCACCGAAACCGATCCTCTAGTTAGCAGTGATCTATGTACTATAGAAGGGGGTGGAGAGTGTAAATGGTATCACAGCAAACTCCAAGAGGTAGAGAAAAACCCGGTGGATTTTCCGGACTATTGTGTTAAGGAGGGACGACTCTACCGACATTTCTGGGACTCAAAAGACCTTCGTGACATCGACATGGCACAGCCGTGGAAATTGTGCGTACCTAAACCACTACGAACACAGGTCCTAAGAGAAAATCACGATGCCACCACCGCCGGGCATATGGGGATTGCTAAAACGATATCTCGAATCGCTGCCCATTACTATTGGCCGGGAATGTTCCGAGATATCTCGCGATATGTGCGACAATGTACCACCTGTCAACGATATAAAGCCAGTCAACAACAAATTCCCGGAAAGATGCAACCATCCATCACCACAAAGCCGTGGCAGACTGTTAGCGTGGATTTAGTAGGACCACTTCCACGATCCAAAAAAGGACACACAATGTTGATAGTATTCTTCGATCGATTTACCAAGTGGGTCCACTGCCGACCATTGAGACGAGCAACAGCACGGTTGGTGACTGAAGCGTTGTATGAGGATATCATCACCAAATTCGGCTGTCCACAAATGGTGTTGAGTGATAATGGTACTCAATTCGACAGCCGTCTATTTAAGAACTTATTAAAGGATTTGGGCATCAATCACCGATTTACACCACCGTATACGCCACAAGCAAACCCAGTAGAACGAATGAATCGCACACTCAAAACCATGATCGCACAATATTGTGAAGAAAATCACAAAGAATGGGATCGTTTTCTACCAGACTTTCTCTTTGCGATCAATACAGCTCGACAAGAATCTACTGGATTTACCCCAGCGTTTTTGAACTTTGGCAGAGAGTTAGAAGTACCGAAAGCCATATACCGACCGACTCCCAAATCTCCGGAAGAAGAAACACCGACCGAAGACTTTCCATGCGATGATCCGAAAAATCGCATCGTGGAACTTAGCAAGCTGAAAGAGATTTTCATCTTAGTCAAGACCAATCTCGAACGAGCATTCACCGTTCAAAGTAAAGCCTACAACTTACGAAGGCGAGATTGGCGATGCAAATTGGGCGACATAGTCTTTAAGAAGGACCATCATTTGTCGTCTGCAGTAAATAGTTTCGCGGCTAAGTTGGCTCCTAAGTATTCCGGACCGTATACCGTTGTGAAAGTTCATTCACCCGTCGTATATGATTTGAAAAATCAACAGGGGCGAAGATTCAATCGAATACACATTAAAGATATGAAAATGGCACCAGTAACTAAAGAAGATGTTTCCTAAATTATTCCGGTCAGCCCACCCTTTCTGCATTTTTCTTTTCAGTATACCGTTCCGACATCAAACCAGGAGTCCTTTCAAGACAAACAAGGGGCACTTGATCCACCTGGCTCGACCGTAATTATTAATTCCCCAAACCTTGTTCCAGTTGAAAAATGTCCGAGATTGCGAAGGAGAAGTTTTTGATGGAGACAGGGCTGGACTCCATCCTGGATGACGACATCGAGACGGATGGGGAGTCTTACCTGGATTGGGCTTCCTCCCCTCTCCCCAACGATCCCATTGTCGAGTGGGAAAAGGAGATTGAGGAGTTGTGTAAGACCCCGAAGGAGGACTCAAAACCGGCTGGCTCAACGCGGGCCCCAAGAGGACGCAAACGTAATCATGGACCAGCCAAGACATCGCAGTCGGAAGTCGTCACCACACCGAAAAAGATACCGTCGTCAGTGAGGCTACCACCGTCATCCACCGTTCCGCCCAGTATACCAGGACCGTCATCAGCAGAACCGTCTGCAAGTTCCCGAAGAGCCCCTGCTACCTCCCAACGGCAAGTGGTAACGTCGTTCTTGATGAACGACTATAACCCGAACTGCTGTTGGAGGTGCGGTGAAAGGGGGCATGGAAGGGAACAATGCCAGAACGAGGCACTCCTCTTCTGCTCCCAGTGTGGCCGACTGGGAAGCACCACGAAGAGGTGTTGCAAGGCCCGGTAATACCGTCTTCACCTGTTGTGGCGTCTGTACCGTCCTATGTTTATTTACCGGATGTACCGTTTCCTAACCGTGTATTTTCTGTTTAGGCAAGATGAATCCAGAGCAAAGGAAATCCACACGGCCGACACCCGTGGCCACGTCCGGTGGAAAGCGCCGGATAGCTCACCAGCCGGCCACAAATACCGCCACCGGTCTACCAGCCGCAGCCCCCACCGTCGCCAGCACCACCCCCGTCATCAACCCCACCACCGCCGGCAGCACCACTACTCCCCCAATCGCCATCGCCGGACCGAGTAGGTTGATGCCCTCGTCGCAGGCCGGACCTAGTAGGGTCAAAAGGGGGAAGACTTTCCTCCCATGGAGTGGAAAGTGCTACGGCCCAGCCACACTGGAGACACGAATGGCCAATTTATTCGGGGCAGAATCCCCCGAGAATAAGTCGGCAGTGGAGCTGGTGTCCGGCAACCCGCCTTCAAAAAAGGCGAAGGTAAAGGTGTTGTCGGACATCTCTTTGATACCGGCCCGTACGCTGTCGACGACCAGGGGGATACAGGCGTCCGTCGAAGTGGAGTCCCGGGGCACACAAGTGTCTCCCAGTCGGGAGACACAGCGTCAAGTGTCACGGGGCACCCAGACGTCGCCAACGCCGACCATCCAACCGTCTCCAGCCGCCGTACTTCCCCCTGTGCAGCATGACCCCGACATCGTGGTCCAGGCCAGAGGGCATCCACGCCAGCCTACTCCACCCCAACGCCCCGTGCTGTTTCCCCCGCTGAGACGACGAAGCCCGGTCCCGGAAGAGCCCAACCGGGACCCACCCCGCCGCCCCCAAGTACCCAACGTGCCCCTCCGTTCCCGAAGGGAATATGTTAGGATTCCGGGGGGCAAGAGCTACTGGCGAAAGCGTTAGGGAAAGGGAGGACTGCAGTGTAGTGTCTTGTGTAGTGTTTCGTGTTTAGTGTAGAAAGGATTGTTTTATTTTTATTTTGTTGAATTTATTTTTATTTTATTATTTTGATGTACATATTTCATGTTAATGTTACGTCCTGCTCTAAAATGTACATAACCGAGAGCACATTCTATTGGTAACCTTTATATTTTTTTTTAGTTTCACATTTTTTTTTATATATTGTTGTAAATAGCATCATCACCGTAGAATATATCACGTGAAAAGTTTCTTGTGGTACCGTTTTTATTACCGACCATACCGTTCCTATAAAAGAGTGATGAATCACTCTTTTTCCCGAAGAAAGAGGGGGGTGTAATGAACCCATTATTGTCTTCCCCTAAAAAGGACAAATAAATTAGTCGTTACAATTATTATTCCAAATACTTACCGATCTTCATGCTGTTGTTGGTCCAATCTCCTAACCGCACTTTGGTGACAATAATATCTTCCCTGGAAAATTAAGAACAAGTGAATAAATGTACTAACAATTATTACTACACTTACCAGGCCAGCCCAAACAAGTGCATTTCAAGCACTAAGTACAGTCAGTACCATTTTTTCCAACAGTGCAAGTGCAGCTGTCACAACATAACCACTTTTGGAGATTTAACCATAGGCAACCAGAGTCACTCAGGATGTTTGTTTACCTTTTGGACTTGTAAATAAAATTCACCAGTTGGACCCAAAAACTCAAAAATAAATCATTTTAACTTACTATGATAATCCAGACTTGATTGTCTTCCGTCGTCCACCACGAATACAGCGGTCTAAGTTACCAAAACATCCCTGATGACTCCAACTTTCTTATTTTGTTCTTGTTCCGTCGGCATATGTAGTCACTTTTTAACACTCTTTTCTTCGGAAATTATTATTCCCTTCACATTTATGGTTTCACTAAACAAAAGAACGACACTTTCTTGTCACTAACATTCACCACCGAAACTACGAAAGTACACCGATTTCGAAAATAGGCCCGTTTACCGAATAACAACTCCCGACGGCAAAAGACCACCTAACCTACAAGAGAAATCACGCAAACCGTTAACCGTTTATATCAAACTTTCCGTTTTCGTTGAATAAACGGACAACTAGTAACGGGGTGTGTTCTTTAGAGGGCACTACAAACTATATCTCACTGCCACAACCGTCTTCGGAGGCTAGAGACGAATAATTTGAAGTACCGGAAAAGAAAGCGCAGGTGGCACTAATTACTACATCTTACCAGTGTCCTTCCGGTTAAGCAGTATAAGCGTTGGCCTGTTTTACCAAGAAATCAGTTCTGTTATAACTCAAATATAACAATCCACTGTACAATACTGCTAGCAGTAGTTCAAGTGTTAAGTACCAAAAGTTCTTCGAGAAAACGTTCCAAAACCGTTATTATACCGTAAGTACTTTTTTATTTCTGACTTTTCCGCTCTACCGTGTTTCTGTTACGGACCGTTATTAGAATCACCGTGTTGAGCTTTTAATAGACACCACTCTATACCCAATTTCCTTTTGGTGAGCGTCTGTGACGCCATACGCCGTTTCCTGGTGGACATTTTATGTCATTCGCCACTCTATACCCCCACTTTCCTTTTTGGTGAGCGTCTGTGACGCCATACGCCGTTTCCTGGTGGACATTTTATGTCATTCGCCACTCTATACTCCCACTTTCCTTTTGGTGAGCGTCTGTGACGCCATACGCCGTTTCCTGGTGGACATTTTATGTCATTCGCCACTCTAAACTCCCCACTTTCCTTTTTGGTGAGCGTCTGTGACGCCATACGCCGTTTCCTGGTGGACATTTTATGTCATTCGCCACTCTAAACTCCCCACCTTCCTTTTGGTGAGCGTCTGTGACGCCATACGCCGTTTCCTGGTGGACATTTTATGTCATTCGCCACTCTATACCCCCACTTTCCTTTTTGGTGAGCGTCTGTGACGCCATACGCCGTTTCCTGGTGGACATTTTATGTCATTCGCCACTCTATACTCCCACCTTCCTTTGGGTGAGCGTCTGTGACGCCATACGCCGTTTCCTGGTGGACATTTTATGTCATTCGCCACTCTATACCCCCACTTTCCTTTTTGGTGAGCGTCTGTGACGCCATACGCCGTTTCCTGGTGGACATTTTATGTCATTCGCCACTCTATACCCCCACTTTCCTTTTGGTGAGCGTCTGTGACGCCATACGCCGTTTCCTGGTGGACATTTTATGTCATTCGCCACTCGATCCTAAATAATTTGAGTCACTCCGTCTGAGTTTTCGTCGTCAAAATTGATTTTCATCATAACCGACATTTTTACCATGCATATTACTCCGTAAACAGAATCACCGTTAAATGTTATGTGTTTTCCTTTTCTTTCCGTATTAATTTTGATTTGTATAGTATTGCTTTAACGACCTTTTGACAGTGTACAATAAAGAGGACTTATTTTAATTCTTATAAATGTGTTTTATTGTCTTTATTTGACCCCTGGATACCGTATCTCCATCTGTGCTACCTAGGCTGACCGGGATTTTCCTATTTTTATGTATAAAATAGGTGGCGCTCGAGGGCACCGAGGAAAAAGCGTCACAGCTCCTTGCAAAAATTGTCCAATTTATTTAATGGTTGGCTATTTCGAGCAAGTCTATCCTCAAGTTGAGTATTGCGGCCGCAATAATTATAATTAAAAATGTGCCACTCTTTTTTTTTCAATTTGTAATAGCATATTAAAAACACAATAGATAAAAAATATAAAACAGTTGATAGTATAAAACCAATTTTCCAATTTAATGCACAGACAGTGTCGCAATTTGAATTTTTGTCATCTACTTTACATTCATTTATAATAATTTTATGCCAATCATCTGATTCAATCATGGAGCCGTTCATTTGAAAAAATTTCAGTTTATAATTCAAAACCGATATGTTTTTATTGATGTTTATAGACGTTTCGTAGATTCTTCCATTGCTTAGCAGTCTACCATTATACAACAATAAATCATTATTTCTAGTAGTTTGTTCCATTCGAATCCACGATGATGGATAAAGATCATTTTTTGTCCCATTATAATCGAGACATATTAATGCGTCAATTGTGTTCTGAGGTACGGCCGTGTAAAATGTTGAATTTAATGTTGCCGTTAAAAATAATAAACCAGCTGCATGAAAAGCCATTGCAAATCAATACTACTCTAATACTACTAAACTAAATCCTTTTTATCTATCCACCCCCTCTTATTAACTCCCAAAAATTTCACATACAGTTTTATACCATTCTGTTTTTTTCTTAATATTTTCTCTACAAGGTAAATATCGTGATATTTTGTTAGTTGTAATTCTTGTTCATAAAATCCACCTTTAATAATTTCACCGTCTTCGTCTTGAAGAATATAAGTTGTTGGGTCGGTTAATTTCACAGAATAAATTTTAAAAATTTCGTTAGACCATGATGGTCTATAACCCTTAGAAAATATTTCGCGATATTTACTTATTCTAACATAATCTCCAACTTTAAAACGATTATTTGTTGTTGCGTATTTAATTCTATTATACACTGTTGATAACAGTTTCCCTTCTGTTTTTTTAGTTACATCAATTGGTTTCATTTTTATGGTTGAATGAATAGTATTGTTATATTTGTGAATTATCCCATCCAAAATATCATGCCATTTGTAATTTCCACGATAGCTAAACTCAACCCATAATAATTTTTTTATTGTTCGAATAACCCGCTCCACTATTGAGGCTTTCTTAGTACTATAAGTTGAGTAATGATTTATTGAATGTTTATTCATTAAATTTTTAAATTGTTGATTATAGAATTCTTTTCCAAAATCGGATTATATATTTTTGGGAATATTATCAGGTTCAATAATTGAGGCTAATGCTGAAACAATATCTTTTGCGGATTTTGTTTTAACACCTCGCGCCCATACATATTTACTAAACGTATTAATAACCACTAATATATAATTTAGTCCTTTATTAATTTTCGAATATGGTCTCATTTCAATTAAATCAATTTGATAAAGATCTCGAATGCCCCTCATGATCACCTGTCTTCTTGTAAAATTTTTACGGGTCGGTTTGTGAATTTCCAAGACAACGTCTCTTTTAACATCTTGTATTATACCTTTTTTATTGTTCATTCTGTTTTAGCTATTATTATTATAAATAATATTATGCAATGACTTTAGCCTCACGCAATTCCTCAAATATCGATTCTATTTCGTTCTCGATTATACCTTTGTTCCCACTTTGTTTACTTGCAATTAATAATTTTAATCTGTCAACTAATTCATTTACATCATTAAAATAGACATATTGGGGTCCATTAGTATTATATGACATAATTGCTTGAGATTTATCGTTTATTATATTATTTAGCGAAATACTTGTGCTTTTTATTCCCCCACCTTTTTTCTCACGTAAATGTGGAGGACGTAACCGATGAGCAATTCCACTAACACTAGAGATTCTAGGCATCGATGGACGTGGGAAATTATTATCGAATTCTGCAGTGGCGATCGAATTCATTATTGGCTTAATAGTATTTACATATTTTTCACCTCGATTTCCACTAACTTGTTCATTCGCTTGAAAATTTCTTTTATTTGCATTAGTCAGGAGTATTAACTCTACAAAGGCTTCCCTATCTTTGTTTGTAATCAATGCATTTTTAGGTTTTGTTTTAAATATCAATTCATATAAACCTTCCGTTCCATCAAAAATTTTATCTTTGACTATAATATCTTTACCTTTAAAAGTCATAACACTCTCACCGAAAGTGAGTTTTTCTAAAACTCTGTCATGTCGAACGTAATGAGTATCATATTCGTTTTTGACATCTTTTATTCTTTCCATCAAATAATGTCTAGGTAATTCGTGATCAAATTGTTCGAAATATTCATCAAGCCCTCCTTGCGTCATTTGTTCCAGCTCGGGTGATTTAAGAACTGTGTCGGGTGATGTCTGCAGTTGTGGTTCATCGTAAATATAACTTTCATCACCGGGGATGTGCTCAAATGTTTTTTCCATTGTTTGGTCTAAGAATGATGTTTCCTTTAATATATTTTTCGAAGGCTCTGATGAATGTGTTGATGGTGACACCACAGATATGTTAGCGATGTCGGCGAGGGGGCCTTTCCTATCTAATGACTCCGCTTGAGTTGTCCTCATCATAGATGACCTTCGTCTCGGTTTGGTCGGTGCATCGAATACCGCGTCGTCGTGGTTATCGTTTATAGATGTAGTATCTAAATTATTTGTGCTGTCGTTTGGCTCGTCAATATAAAGCGTTCGAAAATCGCTAGGTCTAAATTTATAGGAGCGATCTTTCTTGATATTATATTCGTCAGCATATGTGTCGCTTTCTTTCTTGACAGCATCCTCTAATTTTATTGTTTTAGGATCAAATGACTCCTTTAAAATTTTCTTAAGAGGCTGATATTTTGATTCTAAAAAAGTTTCAGCATCCTGTCGTTGAGATTTAATTAAATCAAATTTTCGTTTTACACTTTTACGAGCTTTAATTAGCTTTTTTGTTAATTTTTTATCCATATTTATGAATAAAACGATACAATCACTAAAGCGGAAAATTAAATAATAACAGTACTGCAAAACAACTTATCTATTTATAACCGTCGGTTTCCTATTATATTTGTATATAATTGTCAAAACCCCTTCTATACCGTCCATTATTTAAATCGTTTTCCTTTGAAATAACGAAAAAATCATATTTATCTTACCAACAAAAATGACATATATTTAAAAATTGCTTAAATGACATGTCTGTATTTACATGATCCTTGTATATATGTTCAAGACTTCTTCGATCACAAGAAAATATTATTAGAAAGTTGGCATTCTCTCTTAATAGGTGTTTACACATGTGTGCATAACTCTGTGTTAAATATATGCAATCAATTAATTTATGGCGTCTCATAGAAAAATATTGTTTAATGGGGCTTTGATTTTCACACACAATATCGTCCAATATAAAAACAGGGTTTTGTTTCGCTTCAAGAGGCTTAATTATTTCGTCATGTTCTGAATATTCATAATATCCCATACCTTTGATTGATTCTATTAATTTCGCCAAATATCTGTACAGTGGTTGAAAGAGGGTTTTTGAAAAAATATACACATTTTCAAATTTTAATCCATTTTCATGTTCTAATAGATTAATAACAAGGTTTGACTTTCCGCAACCGCTCTTCCCCACCACAATCATTTTAACTTGTTCTGTTGGAAATAAACTAGAATGACGAGTACTGTTATTGGTCAACTCAAGAACATTGTGTTTCTGAATGGAAAGTGTAATTGGTTGTTTTTTAACATGCATAGTGTACAAATTGATTTAAAATGAATTTTTAAATAATACAATTGTGTTATATATGGCTATTCAATATCTTTTATATTTTATTTGAAATAAGTACATTTATTAGTTCATGTATATTATGTAAAATACATATGTGTATACTTATTCACTAACAAATTTTAATTTCAAATACCCGTCTTCCTCATCGGGATTTTCAACAATAAATGAAATATGCTGCTCCAGAATGTTTTTATTCAATGTGTTTGTTTGATTTCCAAGTTTTTGGGCATATCTCTTGGGAAACAAAACGTCGGTGTTGTCATCTAATGTAACCACCAAGGTGTTACCAAATTTCATTTTTTGTGATCGAAATGCTAAAATTCAAATTTTTTTAGCTCTAAATGTATGTGTAGTTACGAAAACATTATAGATGTCTTACCGGTAATTGTGTATTTCTTCCCAATTTCCAGATCACTTAGTTTTATCCATGATTTTTCAACACCGTTTAACAAATCGACAAGATTGTTGTTGCTTGCCGTGATGATTAAGACCAAATGGTATATGTGTATTATATGTTGTTGTTGTTAATGTAAGAAACACCAAAACCTACTGTAATTTAAAGAAGAAAATGCTAGAATATATATACCCCACTAATTATTCTAATAGTTATTATTCACCGAGTTATCCACGTGGTACCCCCCAAGGTAAAGTGTCAATTTTATTGTCCAATAAATATCGTTTGTCGTCTTGTGCACATAGTGCAATTTTAGATCTTGTTATTGTATAAATTTTATGTTTTTTCGATCTAATATGTTTTTCATTAACATTAATACTTTGATCATTAAATAGAGCCTTTAAATAATTATCGAAAGTAATTGTCTTTATTCACAATCAGTATGTAATGAGTCATTTTCCGATATTTTATAAAAATGGAAAGTGACCCATTGTTATATTCAAGCGAGTAATATTTACTTTCCTCTCTAGAGAGGAAAATGGTCACTTTCCTGGCTTCCCATAATCCTGGCTACTACAATTTTTAATAATATTCATATTGGGCAACCAATAACAAGCCATTTCTCACTTGTCATTTGATGAGTAACAACAAAAAATTGTCATTAGTGACATATGTCAAATGTTGACAGACAAAAAATTTATAATGAAACACATTCAAAAGACATATTTTTTAATTAATTGTGCCTGATTGTGAATAAAATAGTATACAAACCTCGGCGAAAGGGCATTCCTGTCTCGAGAAATTGCCCGCTGAGGCCGTAGGCCTCAGCGGGCAAACTTTTCTCTCGACAGTAATGCTGCCCTTTCCGCCTCGGTATGTAATCTACTATTACACTTTGGGCTTTAATACCCTTGATTTTTTTATGTTCTCCATATTCTCCATCAATTTTATAACTATACATTTTGCTTCTTAGGGATACGAAATGAGTCATAATCTTCCCATTTAATTCGTCCTTCAGTTTTCCAGGAATTTTTTTTGTTATTGGAATATTGAACAGGTTATTTTTGTCATACGATGATGTATCAATTAAATGAATATTTTTCTTCATTTCTTCATAAATATCAATATGTTTTATCTCATTAATAAGGCTGTCAGTATCGGTGTATAATAATTTTGCCAAATCCCCGTAATTTTCTCGAACGAAGTTATAATGAAAATTATATAGTGTTTCCTTTGCAATATCTAATATTGCAAAACATAAATAGGCTTATCTAATTTAACTTCAAGTTTGTTCAATTCTATTGCAACAAAATTTTCAGAAAATATTGTAGAGCGTTTAAAATGCGGCATTGCAATATACCTATGACATCCGAAATGTCCCTCCCAAGACGTTGCCATTTTTATGTCCCTATACTTTCTAACAGACTGTATTGATTTGCCGTATAAACAGTTGGTACAGTTTTTATAATATTTCTTTTCAAAAGTACTATTCGCATTCCGTCTTAACTCGCTATTTATTTCAATAAATTCTTTCATCCATCTTGATTGATTGAATTTTATAACTCTTTTATAACTTTTATAACTGAATATTAGTAACTCTTAGATTGTTTTCTAATCATTGTCTTAAATATGCATGATGAATTACATACTTTTTCTTCGGATAAAGACTTGTTATTAACTTTTTCTCTTTTCCGTTTGGAGGAATTGCGTGTTCGGGTCAAAAAGGTAAATCTTTGTGTTTATCGAACATTTGTTGTGGCGTCTCTATGTCCACTTCGAAAATATATCCATATGGCGAATCCTCATCTGGTAACTCTTTTAGATTTATTAACGTTGGGTCCATCCATTGAAATCCTCCGTAAGGTAGCGGTTTTGTCATTACGTTTCCGTATAAATTAACAAAATCACCTTAAAATAAATATGTAGATTCAATTTCGGGATTATAATTTTGCATATATTTGTTGTTTGCCTCTGAATATTTACAATTACTTTGAACTAATCCCCCTCGTAAACTTTTCTCAATCATGTTATACATATCGGTGTCAACAATGAGTTCTAATTGAATTTTCGTATATTTGAGCATTGCGTCAAAGGAAAATGAGGCGTTTGTCAAATAGTGTACGGGGTCTAATCCATATGTTTTTAAGCTTGTTTTTCTATAATTTTCAAACACATCGGCTAACAATAAGGTATCGGTTTTTAGATATAAATCCATATATTCCCCCAAATTTTTTATTTTCATTTTATTCCACACTTTTAATGCGTGATTATATTCATCGTCGCTAATATTCTTATCATATAATTGAGAATAGAATAATTCAATTCTGGGCAATACGGTGTCATCAAGTTTGTCAATATTGTCTATGTAGTCATAACAAAATACTCCCTTTTTACAAACTAATTTAAATTCATCCTCGTTCTGTACAAAAGACTTTGTTATAATTTTTCTCTCATTTTCCAAATTTTTTGATAGGTTGTCCAAGCTTTCAGGCAAAAATTTGAAGGAATCTAAAAATCTTAGGGAAATGCTACTATTGATTACATATTTTTGAAATGATATGTATTTCACAGTTGAACTTGGAATTAGTGTGACGCCGCCTTTATCATATTCAGCTAATTCTTGAATAAAAATTGTGTATCATAATAGAGTTGTAAACTAAGTTGGAAAATCGCAATTTTAACCACTTAATCGAATAGATTGTATTAAAAGAAATGACGTATCATTAAAATTTAATCGGATTTGAATATATTTAATTAGTTATTAATGAACAAAGTTCGAATTTTAACGAAACCCGGGATTTTAACCACGTGGGTCTGACATCACGAACAAACATCCAATGGGGAGGGAGTTGTTTGTTGGTTCGCTCCGGACTATAATTTTACGTGAAATCGAGCAGGTAGAGTATAAGTTCAGGTACCAACGAAAAAAGCGATCCACTGTTTACAAGTGACAAAGTTGTTTCATTTTGAGAGGACCGAGCGTGACGTCACGAACAAATCGGCTCGAGGTTCGAGTGTTGTCGAAATCTTAATTTTTAATAATTAATTACGCGAAAATTATAAACATTTAGCCCCTCTCAAATATACCATTATGTTTTGTATTCACCATACTTTGTATATAGATACATTTCAAAAATTAGTTTACAACTCTATTGGAACTATTGTGAATAATGATTGGTAAATATTTTTGTTTTTTATATTTTAGGTTACACAATTGATGTGAGGGACCATTGTATTCTCCATTGAAATGGTTATGATCTTTTACTTTAACCTGATTTTCTTTAATAGGTTCCTTACAAATGTGACATATATTACAATGCTTAAATTTGTATTCTTGATGTGTTGTTAAAAATAAAGCTTTGGGCGTTTTAACTATTTTATCGATTTCATAGGACAATGCCACCATTTCTTTAACAAACCAGCGGGGACAATCAAATCCTCTATATAATTTAAATCTAGATAAGTTCTCGTCATATGAACATTTAAAATAAAAGGCCACACTATAGGGGCGGTGATTTTGTAAAATGTCTTCCTCTACAATATTTTTCTCCAATATACTCTCAAAGTCTACATAAACTACAAAAGGTTGTAATTGTTGAAATTGGAAATTTTTAAATTTGAGTGTGGAATTATTTTTATCGGGTAAAGTGGTTTTACAATCATTATATTGAGAACATATTTCTATGTGTTGTTGATATTTAGAATTATTTAAAAAACAATTTAAACAAATGTCGCAAACATGTATTTTAGATCGTTTACTAGTAAATCTTTGATTAGATATTAAACGAGATAGGTCATTTATTAAACAAAAATGATATACTTTCTTTGATTTATTGGGAAAATTGTAATCATAATCGACTTTTTTGTTAAGGCTAAGGGGTGTATTGTTTTGTTTAAGACCGATTTATTTCTTGATATAATAATCGGGTATACCTTCTTTTTTTTATACATGTATACATTTATTCGACTTTTATTTTTTTTCAAATTTTGGTATTTGATCAAATGTAAAGGGGAAGGTAAAATCTTTATAGTTTAAATATTTTAATTTATGTTTATAGGAGGAAACTCTATTGGCATTATTCGTGTTGGGAAATTTTGCTGCTAAAATACTATATAAAAAACATAGAGAGTCGTTATTATGAACATTTATGATGGCTTTTTTTCGTTTTAAAAAGTTACTTAATTCAATATAAGTAGATTCTCCTAAACAAATGGGTTCATATTTATTAATATTTACCTTTAAACCAATTATACTTTCTATCGCCCATCCGCTCTCTTTTTGTTGAAAATCGTCGAGATTATTTAAAATTTTTGTTGCATTAGGTTGATATATAGTTTTGAAATTCGAATTTTTATCAATTAGATGATTTTCTACCATAAATGATTTTACCTCTTGTTTTCCGGTACTAGGCAGTACAAATTTGCCCAAAAAGACAAAGTTCACTTTCACCGGAGTTTTTTTTTAATATTTTCTTAATTTTAATTTGAACACTGCGATACGCCTTATTTAGAAATAATTTTGGGCCTTTATATGATATATTTATGACCATTCCGGTTAACATTCTACTTTTAAAAATAGATTTAAGGTCTTTCCATATTAGTCTTCCATTACTTTTTGATACAACGCCTCCACCCTTTTTTTCAATGAAAATATTCTTCAATGTCTCAAGTTGTTCCTTTAATATCCCTAGGTTTGTTTCAATTTTACTTGCATTTTCGGTGCTTTTGATGTATTCACTTGAATTCACTTTTAAAAATCGATTTATTAAATTTATCACACATTGAACTTTTTTTATGTATTTCTCACATTCTTCTTTAATTCTTATAAGAGGAATAATTTGAAATATCAACTTTATAGTTTGTGAACTTAACTCGCTTATCGTATTCATTTTTATTTCTGTAAAGATTTAGATCTTAACATCACATTATATAGGTGTATATAGGATATATATATACGTACGAGCCTATTTGTCAGCAATTGGGGGGGTTTTCGAATTAAACAAAGACAGTTGTTTATATAATATTTTGTTTTATATTTGTTTTCAATATGTTGGTATAATATAATATGAATTTAATAAGTTCATAATAGTTGATATAACATATTCCCATTATTTTATTATTTTCCACTTGACCCATAATTTAAGGCTTTTCTCAAAATATTTGGTAGCACTTCTGTAGGGGTTATAGATGTCTTCAATTGGGCGGTTGGTAAAATGACAATTTGAGCGAATCTTTGTCCTTCTGTCAATGTACAATCTGAATCTGCAATGAACACACTGCTGAGTTCTCCATTGTATGTTGGGTCTACCAATCCGCTTCTTAAAACACTTAACAAATTAGTTGAAGATCTGGCAATTATTATTCCGCAGTAATTTAAAGGAATTACAACTCTTTCTTTATAAAAAATCAAAATTTTTTCATTTTTTTTACATATATATTCTTCTTTTACTATTAAGTCATATCCGCTATCGCACACATAATTTTTAAATAATTTGACATTCGAAAATATTTGAGGAAGGTATAAGAATTTTGCGGTATTGTAAATTTGATTAATGGACGACTCGATATTCCTATGATCGACAGTCACAGTAGGAAGTTTAAAATATTTTGCAAAACACTCAAACATAATGTGTTGTTTTTCAATATATTCAATGGTTAATATCTCAAGACCATTATTACGTTTGATCATCATGTTCAAAATAAGCTCGTAATTTTCTTTCATAGGTAGAATTATTAAAATTTTTGATTTTTTATCGTCTAACAGACCCAATTCCGCCATTTGAGAAAAAATTGTGTCAATTTGTAATTCATGTTAGTTAAAACCGGCAAATAAATTATGAATCATATAGTATATAATGACAGCAAAGGAGGATCGATCGAATATACCAGCTTGAGTTCTATTTTTTTGCGAATACATTAGATATGCCAGTGTAGTTATTGGATTTAATGGATGAAGGAAGTCGTGCCTTTTTGTGTCTTCATCATAGTCCACTAAAGAATATGTTTAGATGATAATAAAATCAATCAAATAAAAATCTGTTTAACTTACCAAAATTTACTGGATATTCTTGTGTAATTGCTTACAGATGTTTATAAACACAATTTTTATAATGAAAAAATGAGAATGATAAACAAATGATTACAAATTCTGTTCATTTATGAACATCCTTCTTTAGCATATCAAATGTTAAATAATTTACCGTTGAGAAATCCATTTTTTTAAATTCTACAAAGTTGAATTATATGTAGATATGTTAAGAATGTTTCTATAAATCAATTATTACAAATAAATTGTTTTGCCTTATATTGTTAATTTCAAAGAGATAGTCACATAAAAAACTGATGTACTATACTAACTAACTGAAAGTAATATGATATAAACCTGAATCTCTAAAAGTTAATATAATAAAAATCTCTTGAATTAATTACTACTGTAAATAGCTTTAACCTAAAACCCTATATTAAATGAAAAAAAGACATGCGCATATGACTGACTCACTATAACTATATAATACCATATATATATAAATTTTATTTCAGTTTTAATAATTTCTTTAATTGTGAACAATATAAACAAAACGTGATGGCAACTAATCTTTGTACAGTTGTTGTTAGAATAATTGTGTTAAAACACATATTCAAGTAAGTTTAACATTAAATATTTAAAACTTATTCAATTATATTTTTTTCTATTATTATTTTTTAGATATGGTGTCCGATATATTTATACTCGTAATGAAGACACATTTTTTAATAATTCATCTTTTACACCAAAAAAAGTTACCTTTATGAATAAATTTGGTGATCTTCCAATGAAATATATGAAGAGCTGCATTGATAATGAAAATAATTTGAAGATTTTTGAGAATTTGGAATGAAGATTTGGAACAAAACATTCTATCAATTACAAATGGTTTAAATGTTATTCCAGCCATACCCCATTCTTCTTTTTCTTCATCACATAAATTAATCATCTCTACCAATGAAGATCAAAAAATTCAAAAAGAGACGAGTGAAAGAACCAAAAAAGAGGTGGCTCGTATTCTAGATGAAGAATTCTTACATCAAGGATATGATTTAATAGATGAACATGATGAATGAGAAATTAAAACATGAAATTCAGATTTTATAATTTTATTATACATAAATATATATAACATAAATTATATATATATAACTTATAAATCGTGAAAACGAATGTCTTTTTAAAAAGCATTTTATTCAATTAAAATGCCGTAAAATATAATAAGTATGAACAGATTCAAATCTGGATGTAAACTACTTGTTAACAACGATTACAAGATAAGAGAAGTCTAAGAGAAATGCAATACATGCGTTTTTACAAAGTGCAGTATAAATATTAAAAATTGATGTACAGGCTGTTTTTGACTTATAACTCCTCCATCCCTAAAATGAAGCTTCTGCTGGAAGTTTAACTGGATTGTCGCCCTGTGGTTGATCGATTATCGACATTAGCTTTGATTTGAACCAGTTCCTAAAATAGTAAATTCCAAGAACTAATAAAATTTTATACAAAATTATTGTTTAAGCGCTTACTGTGGTATAAAAAAAATAAGTTGTTGAATCTTCGAATATTGGAAGTGGTGGACTTAATCTTTTAAATTAAGATTTTTTAATTCGATGTTGAATGGCGAACTTCTTGTTTTTAAGTTTGGTGTTAGACGATCGATGATTGGTGGTTTTCCATGTTTTTTCTTGAAAAAATATTTCTTGAATCTTCAAGAATATTGAGCAATTGTTTTCTTTAATTAGAAATATTCCCGTGTAAGTTTTAGTCAATGTTACTGTTGCAGATTTAATTTTGATTTGTTCTGGACTATTGAATACTGCCAAATACTGGTTAATTTCTTGAATAATTTCTATATGATTGTTAGGAATATTTAATTTAGTATATTGACAATAGCTTGAATCTTCGTGTAGTAAAATATTATTTTAAAATTTTACGTAGTTTCCAGTTTGAAGGTAATTTGGACATAGGAATATTTTATTTTTTGTGCAAATGTCAGTTAGGGGTTTAATTGCGTCTTTTGGTTTTAGGAAGTATCTAATATTTGGAATTATCGTAACAAATTCTAACTCTTGTTTTGAAGGTAAAGGATGTACGTAGAGTTCAAAATTTTATTCGTAATCAATTGGAATTAAAAGTTAATATATAATCGTTTTGGGGTTTTTTACTTTAGCTGGTAATTGTTCTTTGTAATGTAATTCAATCTTTTGTAATTCTAAAAATAGAGTACTTGTGGTCATGATACTTGGATGCCTAGTTTTGATTTTACAAAATGTACCGGAATTTTAGCGCCAAAGGCAATTTTTACAGCTGCTTCAAGGTCTTTTGGTTTATGTTTCCTTAAGGCTAATTTTGCTTTTCTAACTGCACTATTAAAACCTATCCCCTGTCTGACTTTTGTTTTCCTTCCTTTTTTACGTCTCATAGTTTTTTTAAATCTCCCTCTCTTATCATATCCAAATCCTAACATTGTTTTTTATTTCATGGCCCCCGCTACCAACAATGATGCAAACTTTTCTTTTAAATTTGAATCCTTTGCTTTAAAATTCTATCTGCTTTATGTCTTGATGTTAAGTCTTTGTTTTTCCAATAAAAAATATCGTGTTCTTTACAATGCTGATCTAATTGATTTATTGGTTGACTATTTCTAGCAAGTCTATCTTTGAGTTTTGTATTAGGTCCACAAAAATTATAATTAAATATATGCCACCCTTTTTTTTAAGTTTATCAAATACCCCAACAAGAATTGAAACTATACTAAATGTGTTTAATAAATTTCTTTTATTTATAAAGTAAAAATTATAAATTTATAATCTTCTTATTTGCAAATAGAAATAACATGCAATAAATATAATAAAAAACGGAATACAATATATTTGATATTATAAAACCCGTCCTCCAACTCCAACCGGTTTGTGGGTCAATGGAACAGGTCTGGTTGTGCTGCGCCGAAGGCGTTACCCAAAGTGCGTTGCCATTCATTAGATTCAATGACCGAACAACTACTTTGGAAATATTTTAATTTGTAACTTATTACGGATGTGTTTGTATTTTTTATGATGGTCTTATATATTGTTAAATTATATGGAGACTTGATGTTTTCCATTCGAGTTCATGATGAAGGCCAATTATCATTTTTCGTATCATTGTAATCGAAACAGATTAAAGCATCGATTGTGTCATGGGGCACCACAACATAAAACGTAGAATTAATTGTTGCAGTGAAAAAAATAAAATTACTTAAGATCGATAGATTTGAGAACATGTTGTCACAAACCAAATAAAATCTATACTAAATCGCTTTTATTAATCTAACCTCTTTTATTTACTCCTAGAAATTTGACATATAATTTTCTGCCGTTTTGTTTTTTTCTTAAAATTTTTTCCACTAGATAGATATCCGGATAATTGGACAACTGTAACTCCTGTTCATAAAAACAACCTTTAATTATCTCACCATATTCATCTTCTAAAATATATTGTGACGCGTCTATGTCGGTTTTCTCGAGCGCCACCTAATTTTATAGGAAATTAGGAAACTATTCCGCCGCGGGTGTTCAGCGGAGGAAAATAATAAAACCAGGAGTTCTAGTTTATTTAATTTTATTTTAATGAACAATTATTCCAGGTACAATTACCTAGAATTTTAATACTTTAAGTGCCAAGTCTAAAAATCACCTAGATTCGGTTATATTAGGAAAAATGAAAATATTACTATTAATTATTTAAACATAAACCAAGATCAGAAAGCCAAGCGATTAATTACGGTAGATAATAAATAATACTACAATTATATGTACAGGCAAAAAGTACTAGCAAAACGGTCAAGCAAGTTAAAATTAAAATTCGGCGGGTTAAACAATTATTACAATGAACCTGCAAAGCGGAGTGAATGATAGAACAAATACGGTGCGATTTTAGCGAGCGAAATGCAAACACCAATGTACAGAAAATAACCCAGCGAAGCAAAAAGCGACAAACTAAGCGGCAAGTTACAGAGAGAGAGTAAATTCCTTAACTCTAACAGTACGGGATAATTACAAAATTTGACTGAAATCGGTACCACAGTCACTCGCAGCATTTACACACAGAACAGGGGCGGAATGCAATCTATTGGCGGTAAATAGGTGGTCACACCAATAATTGCACAAGGTGAGGGCACAGAGAACAATCAGGGAAGCAATTGTCAGCGGTAAATAGGGGGTCACACTGACAACCGCACATAGAAACGACACAGAAAACACTTATATAAGCAATTGCCAGCGGTCAATAGGGGGTCACACTGACAATTGCACATAGAAACGGCACAGATTACAGAGAGATCGCGTTCACCAGCGGTAAATAGGGGGTCGCACTGATGAACGTTCACAGACAGCACACTTTAGACGGAGATGCAACAGCCGGCGGTAAATAGGGGGTCTCACCGACAGTTACACCACAAGGAACGAATCGTACTCTACTTTCAAACAGTCAAATTATTTACTCTCCTTAAAACCGCGTCTCTCTCTCTCATACAACTACCACCCAGAATCAAGTCACTTACCGGTATTGATAACAAAATCACTTAAACTTATAACACTTAGTTAACACTTCGGTGAATACTGACGGTAGATCACAGCTGATCGCTCTTACGACTCACAGTACGGTTCCTGTACGGATGAGTATAAAACTGTCGATTTCGACAAGTCAACGGCCTTTTATCGGTCACAGGTGATTCTCCTACTTCCGAAACTTCCTTCCCACGCAAAGTCGGCACATAGTCCTTTGATCTTTTTCGCGTTTCTGCGCTTATCATTATACTCGTTCTTGGAAACCGCGAAACTAGATTTGAAATTTTAAAATACTAGACTTAAGACGGAAAATCTAGTGACTTCGTCACAATATGTCGTGGGATCGGTTAATTTTATAGATTTAATTTTAAAAATTTCGTTAGACCACGTTGGAGTATAACCTTTAGCGAATAGCTCAAGATATTTACTTATTCTAACACTGTCGCCAACTTTAAACTTGTTTATAATTGTTGCACGTTTCAATATATTATATACAGTTGCCAAGAGTTTTTTTCTACTTTTTTATTTACATGAATCGGTTTCATTTTAATTATTGAATGATGTGTGTTATTGTATTTATTTAAAATTTCCTGTAAGATGTCGTATCATTTATAGTTCCCTCTGTAACTGAATTCCGTCCATAGGAGATTTTTTATAGTTTGAATAACCCGTTCAACTATAGAAGCTTTTGTTGTGCTGTATGTGGAATAATGATTTATAGTATATTTATTCATTAAATTTTGAAATTGTTGATTATAAAATTCTTTTCCCAAATCGGACAGAATATTTTTAGGAATATTATCGGGTTCAATAATCGAAGCCATTGCCGGTACAACATCTTTTGCTGATTTTGTCTTAATTGGACGTGCCCACACATATTTTGAAAATGTATCAATCGCGATTAAAATATAGTTATAACTATATTTTAAATCTATTTGATATAAATCACGAATACGTTTCATTATAACTTGTCGCCTAGGAAAATGTTTTCTCGCAGTATGTAATTTCATAACAATTTTCCTTTTAATATCTTAACTAATGATTACGGATGATTAAATTTTGTATGATGTTTAAATTCGTAAAACCGCATAAAAATATATTAAAACAATCTTATAGAATGACTTTGTGTTCTCTTGGTTCTTCTAATATGGACTGAATTTCGTTTGTGTGAGCGTCACTTCCGCTTGTGAACTGGCTATAAGCAATTTAAGCCTTTTTACAAGTTCATTCGCATCATCCCAATAGACATATTCCCTTTTTTTAGTATTATAATTCAATGTTGTTTTAGATGGAACAATCGCAATAACTTTTAAAGGATTAGATTTTTTAAATTTATATCCAGCACCACTTTGTGTTCGAGTTGGTTTTCTTAATTTTGATATTTGGGACATTTCTTCAGCTTTCATCATTGTTATTATAGGTTTAATTACAAATCTATACTTGTCACTACGGTTTCCCAGAGCTAGGTCATTAACGTTAAAATTTCTTTTATTCGCATTAGTAAGATTAATGAGTTTACCATAAATTTCTCGATCTTGTTGGGTAATCGAATCATCGTTTGGGTTATTCTGAAAAATTAATTCATACAATCCTCTGGTTCCTTTGAATTTTTGATTTTTAATAACCAAATCGTTATCTACAAAATCCATAACACTGTCTCCAAAAGTAATTTTGTCTGTATCCATGTCATGCCTAACATAATTTGTGTCATACTCATGATTTGTGTCTCTTATTCGTCCCTTAATGATTTAAATATTCTTTTAAACTAACATCAGTGATAGTAGAGTAATCTAACGTATTAGAGGGCTGTATCGGTTCCGGTTTATCATTAAAGTAACTTTCATTTCGCTGGAGAAAATAAGTTTCTTCTAATCTACTGTCAAAGAATTGGGTTTCATTATTCTTTTTCTAAATGTTTGATTTAAATCTTCCTCTATAGTGGTACTATTTTTAGCAGTTTTGTTAGCAAAAAACACATCATCATCATCGTCGTCATAATTTACATTAGTTTGGTTTAGCGACCTATTTGGTCTCTTTATTTCACTTCGACATCTTGTTGTTCTTTTTTAATATAGGGTAAATTTAAATGTTTTGAATTAAAAGACTTCTTTGAAATTTTCTTAAGTGGTTGATATTGTAGGTCTAAATACTTTTCACGTTGTGATTTAATTGTCATTTTTTTTTTTACACTTTTACAGGCTTTTATAAGTTTTTGTGTTAACTGCTTATCCATTAATAATTTTAAATAATAAATACTCTATGTCTTAACAGTATGACCGTAAACACAACAATAATCGCTTTTAAAACAGTAACGTATAACAGTTTATTTCCTTCTATCTGTATATAATCATCCAAACCCCTCCTATAGCGCCCATTGGTAACAGGGTCCTCTTCCGATATTGCTAAAAAATCATATTTATCATTCCAACAAAATTTACATATATTTAGAAATTGTTTGAAAGACATATCGGTATTTACATGATCATTGTATATATGTTCAAGACTTTTTCTGTCACAACAAAATATTATTACAAAATTTGCATTTTCCCTTAACAAATGCTTGAGCATAATTTTGTGTCAAATATATACAATCAATCAATTTGTGTTCGGTTTAGCTTCAAGTGGTTTAATAATGTCATCATGTTCAGAAAATACATAATATCCCATTCCTTTTATAGATGATATTAATTTAAATAAATATCTATTGAAGTGTGACGACTCCGCCCCACTTTTGAATTTGAATCTCGCGCTCGGTTTTACGCTCATCACTACTAGAGGGCGACACTCGCCATGACGCCGCGCTATTAATTACTTCGAATTCGTTTATTATCGCGGGTAAATCGAAACTTAATTCATCACCGTGAATAGATTCGCGTTCTCAAAGTTATTGGTAAGTTGGTTTTCTCTTTTGTAAAGCATTTAGGTTTTTCACCACAAACAATGAGGATGCAACGAGAGAGGGTAGTTTGTGACGTCAGAAGCGAGAGCATTTCCGTATAAAAGAGGGTCCACTTCCGAGAGCAAGACCACAGAATATCATACACAGAAGTACGACTCCTCCCCTTTTCTATTGTTCTTTTTTCTGTAAGTTTTCTTCTGCTCAACACCCCAAGCGCATGTAAAGGAAGCGATATACGTACGAAATATGAGTTTTAAAAACGTAAAGCCTGGTGCCCACATCCCCCCAATGTAAGTTCGTACTACACTACTTCAATCGGTAAGACAAAATAAAATAACAGATTTAGAATCGAGAACACCAACGAACAATCTGTCCGTCTGGTCTTCAATTTATGCCCCCCAAGCGCACTCAACCTTCATTCCGGGTAAAAGGGGAGGAGTCGCACTTCTGTATATGATATTCTGTGGCAAGACATTCAGACTTAACCGTCAGAATCAGCTTCCATCTGCCCCGGATAGGGAAAAAGCCGCACCGATTCTTCCATCTGCCCCGGATAGGGAATAAGCAGCAACTATACTCGGCCCCGGATAGGGAAAAAGCCGCAACGTTTGTACCACCGTCTCCGCGAATAAGGTCCGTCCATCGTCACGCACCATCCGTTCCACCATGGCCAACGTCCGCTCCGAAGAAGATGTCCCTCGTTCGACGGCCCAAATCATAGGTCCGTCGCGGTGGATTATTGTATCCACTGGTTAATATTTGTATTAGTATTAATGTATCGATGTTAACTAACTTTCTTCAGTATCATTACGTAACACTAATATCTTCTTTGGTTTTTACATGTTCGCGATGGATTCCCGTGGCCCTCTGCATCGGTGGACTTGGTAGTTGCTTGCCGATCTAGGCCATAATTGGCAGCAGAGGTACCATTCATCGAGGGAGTGATGTCGTTGGCGACTTCGAACACAAGGGTATGACCGCTGGCCACACATATCCCGCTAGCGACATTGTTGGTATGGGATTGACACTAGGGCTTCGACCAAGACTCCCGATGCACGGCCACCCGTCAGCCTAATTCTTACTAACACCCATCGAAGAGTTTAGTGTTCTGGGCCCGATTATTGCTTCACTACTATTTTGTATGTTTCCGTAACGTGCCAACCATGAAGGAAGGAAGTCCTCCCCGAAGAAGACGCCACCAGACACATTCACACATAAACATACACAAACGTGCCCCGTGTTGCACACTCTATTTCATGTCTGGGTATGTCGGATGTCGTGTTGGTACCAACGCCTAGGGCAGATTGTCAGCAAGAACACCTCGCATCGGGGGAGACATTGTGGGCCCATGTCAGGCGACCATAGGCCAATTGCTTTACCTCCTCTACGAACACAGTGGCCGACATGTAGAGCTCTAGGTCAAGGAGGGTGGTCCGCTCGAGGCTGTGGGGTGGAAGTCCACACGACACCCCCGGCATACCGCGCTAACTCTCTATTTCTTACAGGAAATCCACTACGGCACGTTATGTCTTTGTTTCACATCGCGACAACGCTTATGGTCCTGGTGATACTCTGTATAATTTCCCTGTTTTGCATTGTATACCGGCAGCTTTGAGAACGCCGTTAATAAATTTTGTACAATAAATATTGTTATGTGGTTCGATTCGTGTATTATTTCCCAAAGTCACGCAGAACTCTTCGAAAGAACTCGCTAGTACGACGACGCAACGTAGGGGGAGACGATCACGTCAAAACACATCGGGGCGGGAAATTTGAATTTAAATTGCCCGACCCTGGTATAGTCTCACTATAGAACGGTTGAAAAAGAGTTTTTGAAAAAATGTATACATTTTCAAATTTCAATTCATTTTCATGTTCTAATAAATTAATTATTAAGTTTGATTTTCCACTTCCACTTTTTCCAACAATGATCATTTTGACTTGTTCTATAGGAAATAAATTAGAGTGTGTAACATTATTTTTTATGTTACATAAAACATTATGTTTTTCAATACCCAAAGTGGTTGGTTGTTTTTTTACGGCAAGTTTTTCCATTTTAAACTTTTATTATTGATGTTACAAAATAGTTCTTCTTAGAGTTTAATATAATTACAATTTGAACCTTATATTTATTGCTATAAAGAGATATTTAAAGGCAGGTTATTTCTAACCAATAGAACTATTTTCTTAATGGGTGTATGAGTTCCCGCCTTTGCTAATTCGTTGACTAATACAAGGTACTGACCACCAGCCAGGTATACATACAAATGACTCCTCTCTGTCTTCTATCCATTTCTGTATAATTTTTGTTTACTTGTATTTATGGTTTTATTTAAAAATACATCCACGAACAAAATCAAACACATATATATATATATATATTTAAGTATTATGTTTTATTAATTTTTCAAAATTACAAGTAAAAATCAAATATAAACGTGACGTTTAAAACATATATTAGAAAACTCAAATTAAACATACCCTATCACCCATGAACATATAATTTGAATTTATAAACATACAAAATTAATTATAAATTTATCATTTAAAATATAGTTATGAAATTACAAATTTAAGATCTCCCGTCACCAATGAACAATGAAATTGTTTCTTATTCTACAAATTTTAATTTTAAATATCCACCTTCTTCTGTTTCTGATGGGGCTTCAATGAAAAAAGACAGATTTCCATCCCCCATATTATTATGGATCATGCTGGTTTGACCACCTAACTTTTGTGCATACCTTTTAGGCAATAGCACCTCAGTATTCTCAGATAAAATAATTATCATACATAATACATACTTCATTTTTTGGGTGCGCACGGCTATTATAAAAGAAAACAGAATATAAATTATAGGTAATTATATATAGATATAAAAGTGGTATTATAGTTTATCTTACCTATAATCGTGTATTTTTCACCGATTTTAAGATCACTTAGTTTTTTCCATGATGCTTCAACATTGTTGAACATGTTCAATAAAGACACAGAATTTGATTGGCTTGCCATTATGACTTTGGGTTTTTTGTGCGGTTGCTGTTAAAGACTAAAACCAACTGTAAAGAAAATTATAGAATTTTATATTTATATATTATAGTAAACAAAAAATTACCCTCTCATTTAAAATCCTTCAATTTTATCATTTAGAATGTTTTGCACATATTGCCAAGGTAATGTGTCAATCTTATTGGGTAATAATTGTGGTTTGTCATCGTTTGAACAAAGAGCAATTTTATTACAAGTAATAGTGTATAACTTATGCTTCTGGGATCTTATATGTATTTCATTTAAAGCAAGTTTTTTATCCTTGAATAACGGGTTGTAGAAATCTTCAAAGGTGATTTTCTTAGAATTTGTTTCTTTAATATCCTTCTACTTTCAATTGCTTCACCATCAATTTTATAGGCATACATTTTACTTCTCAATGATATAAAATGTGTGATAATTTTCCCATTTAGTTCATCTTTTAGTTTACCAGGTATTTTTGAAGTAATTGGTATAATAAATTTATTACTGACTGGATATGAAAAAGTGTCGAATAATTCCATGTTTCTTTTCATTTCTTCATAAATATCGTGTTCAGATATTTCATAAATAAGGCTATCAGTATCGGTATATAATAGTTTAGCTAAATCTCCATATTTCTGACGAATAAAATTATAATGAAGATCGTAAAGGGTTTGTTTAGCCATATCCAATATAGAAAATCCTATATAAATGGGTTTGTCTAATCGAACCTTAAGTTTATGCAGTTATATTGCAACAAATTTGTTAGAAAATATTGTAGATCGACGAAAATGTGGTAAAAATATATTTTCCACAACCAAAATTACCACCTAATTTTGAAACTAATTTAATATCTCTATATTTTCGAACAGATTGAATTGATTTTCCATATAAACAGTTAGTGCTGTTTTTAAAATAATTTTTCTCAAATTCACTTTTTGCTCTACGTCTCAGTTCGCTATTTAATTCAATAAATTGTTGCATCCATTTTGATTGTTTAAATTTTAATACTCTATGTATCTTTGTGACAATAACATTATTTTGTAAACATAACTTTAAATATGCATGATGAATACAATACTTTTCTTTTGGATATAAAGTTGTTAATAATTTTTTTTCTTTTCCATTTGGTGGAACTAAATGTTCTGGACAAAATGGTAAATCTTTATGTTCGTCAAACATAAATGGTGGTGTTTCAATATCCACCTCTAGAAAATAACCTATGGACGAATCTTCCTCATGTAGGTTATTTAAATCAATTTCAACAGGATTTACCCACTCGAAACCACCATATGGAAGAGATTTACACATAACATAACCGTATAGATTTACAAAATCTTCGTAAAAAAGATATTTAATAGGTTTTGTGGGATCATAATTACTCATATACTTATTATTTGATGTTGCCATTTTTGTGACTGATAATGATAATCGACCTTTTAGATTTTTCTCAACCATGTTGTACATATCGGGATCCGTGAAAAGTCCTAATTCAATTTTTGTATATTTAAACATTGCATCAAAGGAAAATGCCGCATTTGTTATATAGTGCACAGGATCTAAACCATAAGTTTCTAAACTAGTTTCTCTATAATTTTCAAACGCATCTGCTAATAATAAGGTATCAGTTTTCAAATATAAATCCATATATTCCCCCAGATTTTTAATAGACATTTTTTTCCATACATTGACAGCATGATCATAATCGGATTGAGTAATATCTGTTTCGTTTAATCGAGAATAAAATAATTCCTTATTAGGTAAACACGTCTCTTCTAATTTATTTATATTATCCATGTAATCGTAAAAAAAACTCCTTTTTTATTCAATAAGTTAAATTCTTCATCATTCTGAATAAATGATTTTGTAATAATTTTTCTCTCATTTTCTAAATGTTTTGGTAACTTATCTAAACTTTCTGGTAAAAACTTGTAAGAATCTAAAAATCTTAACGAAGCATAAGAATATGGTATATATTTTTGAAAAGATATATAATTCAGTAATCTTTATTGGTGCTATAAAAATTTTTACATTTTTTTACACATGTCATCAAAATATATATATATATATATAATACATAATTAGTAATAGTAGTTAAAATTAACATTTAAAAATACAAAACAAAAAACACTCAAATTTGAAAATTTAAATTTGAAAGGTTTTTAGGTGAAAGAATTCGTCCAGAGTATAAAATGCATGACGTAAAAGGAGGTTCTTTGTGGCGACTTTAAATTTTTTCGATGATAAGCACCGTATTGACATTGGTAGCTTGTTAAAAATTTTATCGACAGGTGATTCGGACCATTCTGCGACAAGGATAGTCTGTATCGTTCTGTTCTTAAGTCGTCCCTATAACGGGTATTATAACAATGGATGACACGTCCAATGGTTGCGTTTGAATTGAAAAATTTATGTGCTTGGACAAGACATTCATGGATAAACAACGAGGGAAATGTTAATATTTTCTCTCTAACAAATACTGCTTTGCAATAAGCTCGGTAACGTACCGATCCCGGTATTCTAATGGCACGTCTCTGTAGTCTAAAGGCTCTCGAAAGCGCATCACCACAATTACCCCACAAAATTATCCCATATCTCATATGAGATTCGCATAGTGCGAAGTAAGCGGTCCTTAAGACATTAGTGGATAAAAAACTTGAAAGATATCGCAGAAGAAAAATGTTTTTCGAGAGCTTTGGAGCTAGAAAATCAATATGCTATTGCCACGAAATAGTAGGATCTAAAACAATACCAAGGGATTTTACCTGGGCGTTTCTGTTAACCTCTGGGATCTTTTTTAAACTAAATAAGACACGCTTTGTAAGGTTGTACCGATAAAGTCCAGAATGGCATCTATTGTACTCCTGTGCTTTCTAAAGCCAAATTGATTGATTGATAATAAAGCATTAGTTTCAAAATATTGCAGAAGCTGTGAACACAGAACTTTTTCTATGACTTTAGAAAACACAGGTAGTATAGTAATCGGTCTGTAGTTCTAAGGATCATCTGTCGCACCTTTTTTGTGAAGAGGCGTAACTTTGGCTAGTTTAAGACAAGACGGAACCTGGCCAGATCGGATACAGCAGTTGATAAGTTTAGTAAGAGGAGATATCAAAACATTGATATTTTTTTTAATAAAAATGTTGATAAACCAAATATATCTGAACATTTGCTAGTTTTAATAGATAAAATAGCATCTCTTACTACAATTTCAGAAACTTGAGTAAAAGAAAATTTTTTCTCTGAAGTTATTTTTTTTTTAAAAACATCACGAAAAGTTTTTTCATTAACACCTATTTGGTTGATTATAGAATCTGATACGGAACAAAAATAATTGTTAAAATTATTAGGTGAGATAGAATGATTAATATTTATAGAATTTTTAGGATTTCTATTTTTATTAATTAGCGACCACATGCTTTTCTGTTTGTTAGAACTATTTAAAATAATTTTATCGTGAGCAGCAATTTTAGCTGACTTAATTTCAGATTGATACTTACGTTTTAGCTTATTTCTTAAAATTTTAAGCTCTTCGGTTTTGTGAGTATCATACAGAGAACAAATAAGCAAAAGATTATCACGGATTCCCGCAAGATGCTCCGTAAACCACTTTACTCCGTTTGTTTTAGTTTTAGCAACAATTTTCTTTTCGGGAATTGCTAATTTAAAAGCGTCAGTGATGTTCTCTTGAAAAGTTTTGAATGTCTTATCAATATCATCTATATTATCATTAATAAAAAGCCATGAAAGATTATTCAAGATGTTATAAAAAACATTCAAACCTCTCTGTGTTAAAGGACGGCATTTTATGGTAGTATTGTCTTGACGCATTATCTGTGCATTTAAACTTAATTCTTGAGCAAAATGATCAGAATAAGGTGTCTTTACGACATTAACAATAGATCTGTCACTTTGAAAGTTTTTAAAAATATTGTCAAAACAATTTAATTGTCTTGTAGGTTCAAATATTAGTTGCTCAAAACCGTATAAATTAGCTTAATCACAAAACGCGCGAGCTTGAGCATCAGGTTTTAAAAATTGGACATTAAAGTCTCCACAAAGAATCACCCTACCTGAACAAGTAGAATGAGACACTATATTTTCGAAAATACCTAAAAATCTTTCAAAATCACCATTAGGTGAGCGGTAAAATGACAAAACAGTAACATCTAAAGATTTAAAATAAACAGCGGCAACTTCACAAGTTAATTCTTCAGAAAATTTGACAATCTCTTAAAAGTAGTAAAATTTTCCTCAGTGGATAATATAATAACACCGCCTCGAGAAAATGAAGATCTTGTAAAGTGAGACGCTACTTGATAATTTGAAATGGTTACCTTAGTTGCTTCACCAGGTAATAGCCACGGTTCAGTTAGGCATACGATATTAAAATTGCTTTTATCAGTAAGAAACATATCGATACATTACATCGATACACAATCTATTAAACCTAGGTATAGAGTATGCTTATACCATTCGATTCAGAATTAAATTCTCTATCGAACAATACAAAAAAATACAGGGTGTTCCATTTGAAATAAGAAAGTTATTCTACTTTAAAGTTGCTGCAAATGTAACTGGTTATAACAACACCCTGTATAATCAGAAATCCAAAACCAATTAGGCAGTATTGTAGCTAAGCTTTCCGACTACCTTCAGCCCAAATTTCAGCTTAATAACTCTATTCTGACTCATGTTACAAAATTTTTGGTAAAACACTGCAAAAGCCAAAATTTCATCTAAAATAATTATTTTCTCAAAAACTATCAATTTTGGAGATATGGTACCATACATAAAGTCACATTAAAATTTGACAAGGAATTCAAAAATGCAATAAAAAATGGGGTGTTCCATTTAAAATAACGAAGTTAGTGTTGACTTCCGGTATAACCGGAAGTGCCACCATTTTGAAAATATTTTAGATCGATCAGCGCCTCCGGATAACTCCTATTGCCAAAATTTCAAGTCTCTAGCATTTACCGTTTTCGAGATATCTATGCCGCTCGGTTTGAAACTGAACACCCTGTATAATCACTCGAATTTATTTTTGGACATCGCGGGGGTAAATTATGAGTAAAAGCTAAACTACCTTACCGCGATAGCCCAAAAAATATAAAAGTTCAATAGCGCAGCAAGCAATAGAGTGCATTAAACAGCAAATAACAAGCAAATAAAGCAAGTAAAAAGAAATAAAGCACTTATTTTGATTGTAGATGAAGTGAATCCAATTAAATGATCCTTGGAAGGCGTCTTCGGCGTCTCGATGGCGTCTCTTTTGCGGATTAGGTGAACAGAGAGGCAAAATGCCGAAAATAGTATGCACAACGCACCCAAAAAAAAATAGCACTAACTAGCACTAATAGCAATCGGCAAAGCCCACAAGCAATTAGTACGTGCAAATGATGATTAATGTAATGAGACAAAAAGAGAGTTTTTTTTTGTAAAGTAATCAGAAAAGCAAACAAGGAAAACAGAAAGCAAAAGGTACGATCGCGTGATCGAATTTTACTATCGTAAAACTTGAAGTGTACAATTGACCGTTCAAGTGACCGTGAAAAATTCTCCTTCGCTGGGAAGCAGGAAAGGGGGGCCGAAATAGCGCATGTCTGTCTGGGTTGTCTTAGGAATAAGACAGAAAACAACCCGCGGAAGACAAACAATAAAAAATAAAATGGGACAAAGGGAAATTTGTCCAATTTTCAAATAATTGTTTATTAATTTTATAACACTTTGCACTTTTTTCATATATTTGTCACATTCTTCTTTGTTTTTAATTAAACAAATGACTGAGAATATTAATTTTATGGTTTGCGAACTTAAACTTCCCAAAGTATTCATTTTGAAATGAAACTAGTATATAGTAAACACAGAATTTATAGAAAATGAATTTGTTATTGGTGTATTGAACGTTAAAGTTATAAAATGTTGGGTATAAAGGTATTAGCGTTAATAAAATGAAATCACAATTGAAGATATATAGACTCGTATATAGATATTTATTCATTTAAACAGTATACCATATAATTGCGTATATAACTCATGTTTTACTTTCCACTTGAACCATAGGATTTTTTCTCTCTGTCTAATCTTGGCAGTGTATTTGGAGAAGAGATAGAATTATTTGGATAATTAATTGGTAATATTACAATTTGTGCTATTCTTCTTCCTTTTTCCAAGACCATATCATTGTCCAGGATAAACAAACTTGAAATTTCACCGCTAAATGTTGAATCCACGACACCGCTTCGTAATGTTTCCAACATGTTAGTAGATGATCTTGCAAATATAAACCCACAGTATTTAAATGGGATGACCACTCTTTCGTCATACGATAATTAAATTTTTTGATTTTTAATACAAATGAAAGTCTCTTTGAGTCATAAATCATATCCAGCATCAGTTGATAAGTTTTTAAACAATGGGATGTTTGAAAAAATTCGTGGTGAATACAAAAATTTACCAGTATTGATAATTTGTTCAATATTGTGGGTCCGAGAGGTGGGGCGGAAGGGACATGTTGGTCAATTCGACCGGCGAATATCAACTTCCGATTGGGAGATTGTGTCGTACCGCCGAAACGAGAAGTTGCTTCTAATTTCATAGTGCGAATCACGTTTAATATTAAGTTTAAAACTCTTGTTAACTCAATTTAAATAAAAGTTATTCAAATTGTTTATCGTTAGAGTACGCTTTTCAATTAGCAACCCTATAATATGATTCGCTGAATCATAAGATTTAAAATAATGTTGTAATTTTCTTTCATCGGTAAAAGAATTAAAATCTTTGAATTGTCATCGATTAAATTCAAGTGTTTGATTTGGTTAAAAAAAGTGAGAATAGTAGTATTGTCAAAATTCAAATCGATAAAACAATTATGTATTATATAATACAAAATTTTTGCAAAAGAAGACCGATCAAATATACCACATCACGATTTGTTTTTGAATGAATACATTAAATAAGAAAGAGTGGTTAGAGGATTTAGTGGATATAAAAATTTGAATTTGTTCGAATCTTCATAATAATCACCTTAATATAAAAACAAATTAAATTTAGCTTTATGAAACGAAGATTTGACATTATTTTTTTACTTACTGAAATTAACTCGGGGACAACTTTTTTAGAGCTGATGTTTTAAAACAACATGCTACACCATCAATAAAAACTTTAGAATTTATTTCGAAAATTAAATGCTATACCTGTATTATTAACTAACCGGTTGATAGAATAGTAATAGTACTTTTCAATGTTCATTTATAGGTTTTATATATTATTTTTTTGACCTTCTATTCTATTATTATTCGTGTAAACATATTTCTTATGCATTTAAATAAAAAATGCCAAAACTTTAGTATTTTCTTAATCTTTGTCTGGTAAAGATGTATTTTGTAGATATTCAGCGTTTTCCATATAAAAATGGGTAATTATTTACTTTCTGGACACCACTCCGATTTTTATGAAATTATCAGAATATGTGTATTTTGGGCCGTAAATAACGAATTTGTAAACGAAAATTGGGGCAAACGCCCCGTTTTTGAGATATTTCACTTTGAAATGTCAAATTCGGCAACTTCACTTCTGTATAGATGAAAGTTCACTTTTAGGTTATTTTGATCACTTTGTTAAAATTTTTTACTTCTTTTAAACAGTAAAATTAAGATTTTTATTTAAATAACTTGTTTTTTTCTCTTATTGTTTTACCAATGATGTTCATTTTCCTTCTTTAAATTAAACAAAGTTTTTTGAGTAATTTAAAATGATACAAGGTAAGTATGGTTGCATACTGTTTCTTTTTTTAAACAATATTTTAAATTTTTCTAATAATATTACTTGTTCATTATTCATTGTACAGTTTTTATGGAATATTTTCCTTCTTTAAAATGAAAACCATATGCAAAAATTTTCCTTCTTTTATCAATTCAAAATTAATCGAACAGTTCAAAATGATCTTAGGTAAGTGGGGTTGTATATTTTCATAGCCAACTATTTTGAATTTAAATAGATTGTTGTTGTTTGAATATTAAAATTTTCCCATAATGAATTATTTGGATCTATTAGAAAAGAAAATGACAAAAGTCTACGAACCATTACTTAATCTAAGTAAGTTATCGTGTGTAATTACGTTGAAATGCGATATATACTTTTAATTTTGCATCTAGACGAATATCTTTGGTTGGTGCAAGATGTAGTTGGGCCATATTATCAATGGCCTAAATATATAAAGATTTGTTTGGCTTCAACTACATTCATTTATTCTGAAAGCGTAAAAATCTGTTCATTTTTATTTTTAAATAATATTCGCGACTTTTTGGTTCGAGTAAAAACAGCATCGCTTATGTCCCAATATTTCTCGACGATACGAGATACTTTTCAAAGTGCGTAATGCATAACGTGTACGAAACATTGAATAATAATTCAAGAAGAAATACTACATGAATAAATAATTAATAAATTATTAAAGTGTTTTCTTTTAAAAACGTTAAAGATAAATTCGGAAATGTACCCAATATAATGCGCCTTTCTGCATTCACAATCGCTCAATATTTTGAGTATGAGCTCCTAAAACCAAAATATTATATAAATCAACTGCAATTAATAAAGTTAAGAAAATGTAAACCTGTTTCGGGATCTACAAAATTGGCAGTGATTTACTGTCAAGTGCTGGTATCCCACGTTTTCCAGCACGTCGTACGCCTTCCAGCAATCGCTAATTATTAGCGTTCCTGGCAAAATTTTCTCCCTGATTATTTGAATTAGCGTAGTCGCGTTTCTGTTATCGACCGGAACCATAAACATATTCTTTGAGCCACGCTCAATCCCTCTAAAAATCCATTGCCCTTCGACTAGACGGCCTTTATGAAATTTCCTTTTTCCTATTTTGGCCTCGTCAATTTCTACTTTCTTTCCAGGTCCCCCAATCTTCGCTACTTCATTCCTTTTTGTCCAATGGATGCACACCTATTAATATCTTTATTATTAAATACAATTAACACATTTGTTTTTTAAATATTTACCTCCCGACAAAAGTTGGACCAGTCTATTATGGACTTTATAGAAATGTCCATTTCATTGGCTATCATTTTTATTTTTGGATGTTTGAAAAACAAAAAATAGTCAAGGAACATTAATGCTTTGGGCACTTTCAAGTGTGAATCAAAAAATGTATTTTTTAGTGCCTTTCTCTTAAATTCACACTTGGATTTTCCTTTTTTGATTTAATATGCTTTCCGCATCTGTCATTAAAGTTTTTTTGTTCAAAGAACAGTTTTGGTTACATTTTTCACAAATGTAATTTGATTTAATTAGCTCCAGAGATATGAGGTAATCAATTACAGCCTCTTCGTTATTGCACATAACAATTATTTCGTGAAATTTCATTTTGATTCAAGTTACAAGAAAATTCAAACAACAACAATCTATTTAAATTCAAAATAGTTGGCTATGAAAATATACAACCCCACTTACCTAAGATCATTTTGACCTGTTCGATTAAATTTGAATTGATAAAAGAAGGAAAATTTTTGCAAATGGTTTTCATTTTAAAAAAGGATTTTAGGTTTTTATTCCATAAAAACTGTACAATGAATAATGAACAAGTAATATTATTAGAAAGTTTTAATATTTTGTTTAAAAAAAAGAAACAGTATGCAACCATACTTACCTTGTATAATTTTAAATTACTCAAAAAACTTTGTTTTATTTAAAGAAGGAAAATGAACATCATTGGTAAAAAATAAGAGAAAAAACAAGTTATTTAAATAAAAATCTTTATTTTACTGTTTAAAAGAAGTAAAAAATGTTAACAAAGTGATCAAAATAACCTAAAAGTGAACTTTCATCTATAGAGAGTGAAGTTGCCGAATTTGACATTTCAAAGTAAAATATCTCAAAAATGAGGCGTTTGCCCCAATTTTCGTTTACAGATTCGTTATTTACGGCCCAAAATACACATATTCTAAAAATTTCATAAAAATCGGAGTGGTGTCCAGAAAGTAAATAATACCTAAAGAAAAGTTAACTTATTTCGCAAGACGTCATATGGATTTTATTACCAATCGATTTCATGGAATAGAATGGGAAACCAAGAACAATGAAATTAATTATGAAGAAATGTATAACTTCCTAAACGATAATATTCCTGCTGATAAAGAGATTTTTGTAAAGGGATTAAATAAAAAAGAATTGGAATTGGAATGCCCTTCTTTATCGGAACTAAAAATGAAAAATAATACAGCACCACACTGTGAAAAACATTTTGTAAATTCTTTAAATTGTTCTTTTCAAAATGTACAATTATGTTGAAATTGGTTTTAAAAAAATGAAATCGATTGGATAAATTATATAAATATTCAATATTTTTTTAATATATCCCATTCTTACAATGAGTGTAAACAAATTCGGTCAACATATTTCTCATTTTGTTTTTAAACAATATATCAAAAAAAATAATATAAATTGTAACATAACAACAGTTTCAACAGAAAGAATTCAAGAGTTGATAACAGAATTTGACAATAAAATTAAAAATGTAGGAGTAAATAATCCAAATGATTCTATATCTACGGAAATATTTAATGATCTTAAAAATAATATCAACAATCAAGTTATAGCTGTAGAAAATCCACTTAAAAAGAAACCAGATACGTAAACATTGGTAGATGATGTTAAAAAAGAGATTGAAATTAAATTGAGGTCTTTAACAGGATATTTCATACTTTACTTCAATGCCGGACCTTAAAACATCCCAAAACTAATTTTTTTAAATTAAGTACTGGAGGGACTGAATATGTTATTCACCTTAAAGAATGTGAACTTAAATTGCTAAATTCATATGTAAATTTAAACTATTTTCAAATCTATATAAATGACAACCAAATTTCTTCAATAGATGGATTGATATTAAAAAAGAACGATGTAATAGGTATTAAATTTCCAGGTCAAACGTTATCAAAGCCTATCGAATTAATTTGCATGGTTAAGTACCCTATTTATGTGTAATAATTAATAATATATTACATATTACAATAAATGTTTTATTGATATTTCAGTAAAAAATGTCATATTTATGTACTGGTATTTATTATGCAAATACGTGGGTCTGTCATTATTTCATTAGTTTTCTTGATATTTCAACACATATACACATACAATTTTATTACAATGTATCGAAATCGTACATGCGTGCATTACCGTATATGTAATCAAAAATTTTTATTTGCAAAAAAAAAATCACATCCATTATAATGCATAAATTGTAAACTTTCCCTTCATCAGTAGTGGAAATTATGGTATATATATTCAGATCAATATGGTATTAGATTGTAAAGGAATAGAAATAGGGTCTATGTACTTTTTAGTACATAATTCTTTCAGACGTTCACTCGAAATTATTTCAAGGTTGCTGAAATTTGTCGTAACTGCACTTTTGCTTGTTGGATGTTTTTAAGAAACGCACTAAATGTTAGACGCATTTGTGTGACGACTTTAGTGGTGCGAATACCATACTCGAAGCAATACAAAGTGTTAAATATATATTGTTTTAATTTGTTACTCTGGTGAGTACAAATTTTTGAGTAATCTAATTTATAATTTATTGATTGCAATCATATTTAATATTGATTTTAAGTTCACAATATATTTTGTTATTTCATTCGCGATTTGAATGTTTAACAGTTGCAGAACATTTTATTCAATATTTTTAATTTAGTCATTAGACACTTTATTGATTTAATATAAATAAGTATATTTGATATACTTATTGATTGACAATCTATTGGAATCCAGATGCAAACTTTTATTACATTAGTTTCTATTTGGAACTGTGTAATTGTGTTATTATACACAAAATCTTTTATATTTACCTTACAGCAAGTCTCGCACAAAGGGACCTGTATTGGTTAATTTTAATTACAATGATCCTTAACGGAGATTTGTTTATTGTTAGTATTAACTGACAACCCACTAGGACGCTAGTGGATGACACAATTAGGATACTGGTAGATTGAAAATCATTTATTTTATACTTAATAACTTATTAAGTTCTGTTACTTGTTAAAACATTACGTTTTAAATAAGTTTTAGTTTATTTGTGCTCACTTAGTCGCATAGACTAATGGCTCATTTTATTTCTTTTAGGTGGCCTACTTTCCCTGAACTTGGTCCAGTACAATCATGGTTTAATTTATTATAATTTTATAATATACCGGGGTTTGTACTATTACAAGATATTCAGTTTCAAAGCTAGAAAATTGAAATATCATACAACATGTCCGTAAAACTCATACCAATTACCGATGTCATTTTTAAGGTAAGAAATCCAGAAATATTATTAATTTAAGTGTATTAATATATTATTTTTTAACTAAAGTTGTGTCCCTACAATTACAATCATTTCATCTCGGTCATGGGTATGGCCGAGCATGTAGAGAAATGCAAAATGAATTAACCCGGGAAGGTGTTATTCCTTTGTCGGTGAGAAAAATACATCGACATTAAGCACATGGAGGACCATCCCCTGGAGTGCAGGAGGTATTTAAAATACCTTCAAACATTTACTCCGCTGGTGGAATTCCAGGAAGATCGCCGACTGGGTCACCCGAGGGCTGTGGAAAATTGGGACGAGGATACTAATAATTAATGACAATGTAAGTTCATCAAGTAATTTTTTCAGTCGATTCCTATTTATTTTGTAGTTATTGTTTTTTTACAGATATTCATCATAAGTTTATGTTTAAGATATACTATTTTTTATTAGTCTTCTGTATTTTGTTTTAGTATTTATTTTTTAATTAATTTTATGTTATTTGTTTAGAAATATAAATTTTTTAAAACTTTATTTATGTATATTATTATATATATATTTACGTATTTTAAAATAAATATAAATGTATTCTATTTGATGTTTTTATTTTTTTAAATAACAGAATTTAATATTTAATAATCCATCGTATCATTTCACTCTTTTAAAACCTAAAAAAATACCTTTAAAATTAATTTTAGTTTTATACAAAATATTTGAAATAATGATGTACTTCTGAATAAATAGATATACTTCCTTGTTGATCGTTTTATTGGTAGCTTATTTAGACTAGTTTCGATATAATATCATCTTCAGTAAATAACTACAATAAAGTGCATATAATTACAATTAAATTTTTACATGTATTTTTTGTTTGCTTACTTGTCAGTTGTTTTAAAACTTAAAATAAACATTTACACACATATTAAAATTGTAAAGCCCAAACGTTATAAATAAGACGAACGAACAAATAACACACAATAAAAATAAATCACTATAATAAAAAAGTAAAATAAATAAATAAATTAAGTAAATATCACAGGGAAGTTAATTGTTGTTACTGTCCGTCAGTCATTTTGTCTACGTTGTGTCGTCATTGTTATTGTTTTGTGTGTTGCGGTGGGTCAGTTGTCTATTATTAAGTACTAGAAGCCCTTCACGGCCCTACGGGCTCGTGTTTGTACAGTTTTTACCTATAGGTTTTTTTATATAAGGTCTAGAGTACTTTTGCGAGATGGATATAAACAAAATTTTAAAACAAAACATTTGTTGAATGTCTCCTTAATTTTTGGAAATTTCATCACATGCGCCCTTAAGCGAATCACAATGAACATACTAAACATGTTTACATTTGAACTATTTTATGCAAAAGTTATTTTGAATTATTTAAATATTTAGTTTTTTATTATTATTACACTCTATAAATAAATTTACTAAATAAATCACAATTGTACATATTAATTTTATCATTTTTCCATATATTTTCAATATTTCATGTAATTTTCCTTTGAACGGGACTCGGGAAGATGAAGCTAAATAATAGTTTTTCAATTTTAGCATTTTTCTGAATTACTACATGTATTATGTATGTAGTTGATCAATTAAAAAAAAATTTTAAAGAAATACTTTCAATTGTTATGTAAACAATTTTCTTTTCGTAACATATAGAAAGGTATACACAATGGTAAAATAGGCCGAAAGGTAAGTAATTATTTGTTAAGTTAAATACGTTTCTTATATTTTTTATTTTCAGATTCATCATCACTATTGAGTAGTAAACAATTTTTTATTTTCAGATTCGTCATCACTATTGAGTAGTAAACAATTTTTTATTTTCAGATTCATCATCACTATTGGGTAGTAAACAAAAAGTTGGGATTACATTCATCAAATACAAATATAAATAAAATAAGTTTTTTGTCTAAACATATTTGTTCATTGTTTTTTTTTTAAGTTTAACTATTTTTTTTGTAATGGAATGTGTTTATTTTATAGATATATTATTAAATGTTTGTGTGTTTGTATCTAGTTTTCAATTTCGTGAGTGATATGTGAAAAAGAAACGATTTATGAACCTTTAAATGTTTTATTAATTATGTATTTGTTTATATTTTTTTTAATAATAATTAGTTATTATGTTGCGCCCTGAACCACCCATCCAATGGCCGCCTCCACCTCTGCCTCCACCGCGGCCACCTCTTTTGTTGTTGTTACTGAAAAGGATTTTTTGTTTATTAATTAATATAATTTTATTATTATGTATGTTTTGTTTACTTTTTATAGAACCATTTTTTTTGTTTTTTTTTTCTTTTTTTCTTTATTTTCTTTATTTTTAATATTTTCTTTCAGATTGTCTTGCTCTTTCTTTAAATTATCAATTCTATTTAATATTTCTTCTAACTGAAATTAAAATGTTTTATTAGAGTATTATTTCAAAATATCTATATACTTTTTTTCATAATTACCAAATTAATTTCCCTAGGTACTCTGGCTACTGAGGATTCTTGCGGCTTTAATAAAAATGAAATAAAAAATGAATGTATATTTTTTTGATAAATAGAATAAATAATTTTTACCATCGTGGAATTTATGCCAGAGCTTCCAGCGGTTACCTCCGGCTCGCAAGAAGTCATTTCTTCATCTGTATTCTATTCAAAAAAAAAATTAGATTTTTTTTTGATATTGAAATATATACTTACACAAAGTGGCTCCTGAGCTGCATTAGTATTTTCTTTTTTGTCTGAAACAGAAAGTATTTAAAATAAACATATTATATACACATATATTATGGACGCCAAAAGGAATTTTTCGAAATTTGTGTAAATAGACTTTTTTGTGGCAGCAAACTGTGGAAAAATACATTTAACGTCTAGTGTAAATTGTTATTAACAGAGTATAAATGATTTTATTGTGCAATTAATTGTACTTACTAATGAAAAGTACGAAAATGTGAAGAGAATAAATTAAACTTACCAGCCATATTGAATTTCAAATTCAAAGTTAGTTTGATTTTGTTTAACGCAAACAACACAATAAACAATTACAGAAAATTTTATAGATTTGAAAACAATGCAATTTATTACAGATTATTATTAAATTTAGAATCTTGAAATAAAACTGTTGTTGAAACTAAATTTAATACAATTAAACTATAATAATTAAATATATTAATAAGAAATTTATCATTCAAATTTCAATGAATGTTTGTATTGCTGGTTGCATCAGACTGTAAATATCAAAGACTTAATTGTTATTCTAACTATAAAATTCAAATAACATTCCTAAATTATCGAACAAAACATTAATTTATCAATTATTCAATTATTAATTAATCAATTATCTGGTAAAGAAAAATAGAATCTTAACAGAACGTATGAATGCATGGTGAGACAATGTTTATATGTTAATTGAATTTTTTTACAGGTAAGAATGAAGTGATAAAAGATTTTAGATCCAAGAAGAAATGTAAAATGATTGGATTTGAGGATTTTGTTATGGCTACATATGATTCAACGATTCAACAAAATTTAATTAAGGAAGGAATATTTCCACTTCAAGTCCAATCAATTATTTTCTGATACAGAGAAACCGAATTTGCTTTTAAATGGAATTGGGGCGACAGTAATCTTTATTAGGTATAAGAATATAAAAATGTGGTATGCCATTTATAAATTTCTTTATTATTACAGGATTAGAATACTTGGTTTAACTAAGAGATAGAAATTTCAGACTATATCAGTTAATATATCAAATAACATTACAAATTCATCATTTCATTAATAGGAAACTGCTAAGAGTAGATAATTGAACTGTGTTTTAGAAGAAAATGATTGCCTTTTATAATCTTTATAACAGTAAGTACCAATGCATATAATTAATTTTCAATTGTTAATTAGATTTTTGTAGGTGAAAAAGTGAAGCAACTGAATAGTTTTTAAGTTGATGAAACGATATCCAATTGTTGATATTTGATAAATTTGTAGTGCCAAAAGAATCATTACAGTCTGTGTATTCAATGATTAAAAAACCAAAAAAGTAACGTTTAAGCGATGTTCTGATGAGAGAGAAACCGAATAGGCTGTTAAAAGGAATTATGATTACTTTAATCTACATTAGGTAAGAATAGAAAAATGTTAAATGTCATTTAATAAATTATTTATTTTTCAGAATATAACAATCTATAAAAAGCAGATATATAAATATTCACATTAAATAAATGGACATCAAAGTAAGTAGATATTTGAAATGTACAGGGTATATACTTACTTTATTATTATACTTAATAATATTCTCTAATATACATTTAACAATTTTTTTTTTCAAATTGTATGCGTGTAAATCGTATACATTTATACACGGATACAATTCGTGTACGTAATATAAAGTTAAAAATATAAACAGTTTTGAATTTTATTACTAAATATATTTTAAAAGTTTTTAACTATATTAGAATAATAATATTGCAGTACTTTTTTCTTACTTATCTATATAAGAACTAATTACAATTGTAAAATTACTCTGATGTTTTTTTTTTATTTCAGAATAATTTTAAAATTGTTTTACATTAACTAAACTTAACTATATTCTAATTCAAAGTTTATTTGATTTAGATTTTACATTTATTAGACTATTTGAAACTTGAAATGTTTCCTTCTTTATGTTGATTGTTTTTCAATTTTATTTTCTTTTCAGAAAAAAACAGATTGATGATGGTAATTAATGATTTGCAGAGAAGAATTTTATTCTGAAACAAATCGTTTTTATGTTATAATGGAAAACAATTATACATTCAACTTACAAATTGGGAAATTGGTGAAATTCTTTTCGAATTTGAGGAATTCAAATGGTTTTTATTGGTGCAGTAAATTTCATTCCAAGAAAATTTGTATTTTTATTATTGGTGATGTTGGAAATATTGTTGTTGAAATGGGATATAGCGACAAATTTTATCTGAAAAAAAAAATTGGAAAATTACCATTAAGACATATTCATTTTTTTTTAAATAATTTTTACTTACTTTGTAGTTGTTCCATTGGGATGAATTTCATCGTATTTGTGGTGATTTTGTAATATTTATTGAGGTTTTGTTGTAAACCAAATGATTTTGGTGGCTCTGTCAGCTACTTTTCTTGTGGAGAACGTAGCAACAACAACAACAATCGAAAAGGATCATTTGGAATAGAATGTACGTCAACGTTGCTTAATTTTCAACAGGATATAAGATGATGTTTTCGAGTTTGTTTCTGTAAGTTCAAAGAAAATGGGTTAATAAAAAAGTATTATTAAAAAATTCATGTTTTTTACCGTTTTAATGTTGTTGCCAAATCGTGTAGCATAAAAGGAAATTATATTTTTTTGAAAAATTTGTTTGTTGTTTAAACATTTTTCCATTTTTTCCATTTAGTCAACCATTTTGATGGTTGATTGAGTGGGTATTTTTATTGATTATTACCACAATAATTGTTTGGGTCCGTTCTTTTTTTAATCGTTTCAATCTACAAAACCAAAATGATAATATTATGTTGCTCAAAAAAAGGAAAACAATTATTACTTGCTATTTTATGATGTCGAATTATTGATTTGAATTCCCCATGTTTTTTTCTATGTATGTCGCGTAAAGCATAAACGGGTAAATAATAAAGCTCCATAAAATACTTCACCAATTTCTGGTATTTCGTCAAACTCCATCAATTACAAACTGTATTATTTTGTTTTGGCTTTTCTTGGATTTTTTCAAATAATATATTTAAACTTACTATCTAAAGTGTACATTTGATTCGATTTGATTCATAGCATAACAAAAAAAAAATTAGATTTCTTAAATTAAACATTATTTCAATATTATACCTAAATGCAAAAGTACTGCAATATATTAATTGAACAAAACAATATTTCTAATTTGTAAAGACATATTTTTGAAAACAATTATTTCTCATAAAATATTACAGACAAAAATTTTAAATAAATGTAAATGATTTATAATAAAATTAATTGGTTATTAAGAAAATTAAAAAACATTTATGTAATAAATTGTCAAGTAATATTTTAGGTTTTTGGTTTAAAAAATGTATTAATATTAAATTAAATTATTTAAATAGAAACTAACAAAATTTTATTTTAATTTAAAGTTTTCCAAAATAGGTCTTTTTATATTTGGTAGCTATTTAACGTGTATCTGAAAGTTAATGGATCAGTAGGTTTGTTATGTGTGTAACCACCGGACAATTACCAAATAAACTCAAGTGCCAAAAGTTTAATTGGTTGGTCATTTGGTAATGCACTATTGTGCATTACGTATATGTATACTGGACACATATACCAAAGACCGAATAATTCCTACCTACTTAAATATTTCTATTAAAATTCTTTGAAAAATAAATCTAACAAAGAATTCCTTCACTTTATAATTGTTTAAAACAATTATAATATACATAATAAAATGTATATAAGTGAAGGGTTCCAGGCCCATACATTTTGATAATTATCATAAAGATAAATTATTTGTGCACCAAAAGAAAATTGTATACACAACAAAATGTAATAATGTGGCATCATTATTGAAGTCAGAGAAATTCTCTGACTTGACCTGGAACACAACCCTTAATAATTGCTATATTAAATAACAATTATTTATTAAAGTCCAAAGTATATTGGATTTAATAAAGAGTTGTAAAAAATACTTGTTTTACATACACAGAGTGTATGTATAGTGCTTACTCTTATATAATATATTATATATAAGAGGGCACACAAGTATTTATCCGGTGGATTTTTTTTACATGGCACGTACACAAAGTGTACACATAATATACTATTGTATAATTATGTGTGCAACATGTATTTGTAGGTAGGGTAAAACACACAAATAAATTTTTTAAACCTTTAAACATGTAAAAGCTGATTTTAAATTTATACATGTTTAATACACTGAAATATGTGTATTATAAAGGTAATTTTATATACATAATTAAAATAATTGTACGGCTTAAAAAATCAATTTGATTTTATGAGGAAAGTTATAATATTTCCTTGTACACAACGTTCCTTGTGTATATGTCATTTCTATTAGGAAATACATGGCCCTGTTGTAATGTGTTTTCCACAAAAATTCGTACGGCATTGTGAGATTTCACTCTGGAAAATGCCACATATAATTGACCGTGGGCAAAAGGTGGTTTTGGCAAATAAATGCCAACACGATCAATTGTTTGGCCCTGGCTTTTATTAATTGTCATACAAAACGACAAACGTACTGGAAATTGTCGTCTTTTAAGTATAAATGGCAATACGTGACTTGAACAGGTCAAATCAATTCTGGGTATGAAAATGATTTGCCCCGTCAATTGCCCAGAAGTGTTTAATACTTCTGCTTCTAAGTAATTATTTGGAAGCGGCCTAATCACCAGTTGGGTTCCATTACATAATTTTTCTTTCACATTTAAATTACGTAAAAGCATAATTATTGCGCCTACTTTCAATTTTAATTTATGTGGTGGCAATCCAGTGGGTGTTAGAGTATTTAAATACTCCATTGGAAAATGTGCGACATCAATTTCTTCTCCATTTTCCTCATTGTTTGATATATTGTCAGCGCTACAGTATACCTTTTCTGGACCATTTAGCTGTTTCAAAATCGTCTCGTTTATATCATGACATGTGTCATTTAGAGGTGTTAATATTGCCCGATTATAATTATATGTTTCATTGGCAGTATTGAATGTATTTATGTCTCCAAAGCAAAAGTTAATCAATTCACTTTTGCTGGAAACTAAACATTGTGGCGGTAAAGCGCACAAATCGTCGACCAAAGAGTGTCGTACAATTGGCAAATTACCATTGCCCAAATCTATGAACCATCGCACGAATTCGGGATCATTTGCTACCCGCATATTTGCCGTTAAGCGTAAATGTTTAAAATCGTTCCACAATGGGCACCGTTTCACCGATACACTCACCACTGATCCTCTATTGCCGGAAATTATTACTGGCAAACATTGTTTAAAATCGCCACCCAACAAAATTACTTTGTTTGCAAATGGTCAATTGTTGCCACAAATGTATTGTAGTGTTTTATTTACAGCCATCAACATATGTTTTGGGACCATACTAATTTCGTCCCATATTAAGAGAGGTGCATTTTTTAACACTTCAGATTCTCGACTGTTTGGACGCAATTGGGACGTAGAGTCTTCAGTAAACGGAACTGGGAACTTCATTATTGAATGCACAGTCCGTCCGCCTTTCAATAAAATTGCGGCAATTCCAGTAAAAGCCATTGCAATTGTTGGTTTTTCTTCGGCTCGCAATGCACTAATTATGGCATTGTATAGATATGTTTTGCCACAACCAGCACTTCCACTTAAATAAAATAAGCGGTGTGGTTCATTGTCATCATGTATGGCTCTCATGATTTCTTCATAAGCGCTCAATTGATTGTCGCTAAAATTTTCGCGCATATTATTCGCTTCACGGCGCTCCTGATCAACATCAATAATGTTATCGTTTTCATTGTCATTGTTATCGTCATGAATAACAAAATTTTCATCTGGTTCTGGCAGATTAAAATTTGACAATCTCGTACCGTTTTGTAATAGAATGCGTTGTATGAAACGCAAACATTTTTGTTCGGCAACATTTTCATCATTATGATGCCTGTTGACGTAGTCGTCCATAAGGTGACCACGAAATTCTGTCTACAATGCAAGTGCATTGTGAATTTCGGCAAATGCCAAAATGTAAGCAAACATTTTGCGCATTTGTTGGGGCATTTGTCTTTCAGCTGCCTCATTTAAACATCTAAACCATTCGGTGTCATCATCCAAAAGGTTTAGTGCTCGGCATGCTTCCAAAAAGGTTTCATACACCATGCCATTCACTGTGCGAAGGTCTTCAAAACTTGTTGGACCACGTACATGCAGCAAAAGTAGCCGTAAATAGTACAATTCCCTTTGCTTAATGTTAACATTGTACATACGGGCAATGATTTTTTCTTGGCCTCTTTGCCTTTGTTGCCAACGTTTATTATTGTTTGTTGTATACCAAACATAATGTTTTGGTATATCCGTGTACAAATATTGACGGGCTCTGTCATCGTTCTGATTCAATGTGAAGAACTCTGTCAACATTGTTTTTCGTCCTCGATCCAATGCATCCTCAACATTGTTTGGCCTAAAATAGACCATTTGTTCTTCTGGTAAATGAAGCGGAAGTCGGATGATGGTATGCGAATTTTGATGCAATTCCAATTGCAATATTCGCCAAGCAGATTCCGGTGGTGTTATATAACGACCGGATAAATACGATTCTATTTCATCGTAGTGTTGTACATTTTGTTCCTCACCATTTTCGTCCATGTTAACATTATCATTATTGACAATGTTTTCTGGCTCATTTCTTTGTGCAATCCTTAACAATGTCATATCGGATCCTTTAAAAAAGTATTTATATAAATACTTAACGCTTTTTATTGAAGCGCACGATTCCACATTGATATGACATTGATATTTCATAAGCAAATAAGGTGAATATGGGACAATCCATCGATTATCCAAATATTCCGCTTCAACATTACGATTTGGACGATATTCAATTGAACGTCCTAAATCTCTGCGTCTATAATTAATGTAGCCAGAATCCATTACTGTAGTTTCGTGCACAAATTGTTTCGGATAGTTTTTATTGCACTTTCCATCCACCATGCAGACTGCATTAGGATTTATGGTACCGCACGGTCCATGCACCATATGCTTTTTGACTAATTCGTAAAGTCGCATATTTGTGGTGGGATTCGGTATTTCTGCACTTATTAATTGATCAATTCTATTAGGATCATTTAATTTGTCCTCAGGTTTTAATGTTATTAGAATGTGTGCATGAGGAAGTCCTCTCTTTTGGAATTCGATTACATGCGTTTTTGCAATGGTCTCACCAAAAGCGTGCAACTTGTATACATCATTCAATAAACTTTTCAGTTTCAGATGGAAAACTCGGGCCACCAGTAAAGGATGATCTCCCGGTTCTGTCACATTTGGTATATTGTTCACTATTTCCGGCCATTTTGGATTGCAAGTCATAGTGACGAACAAACTGGGCGTTCCGAATTCTGAAACGATACACATTGCGTCATTGAACCGTTGTATCTGACTTCGTGGTGATCCAATGTATGTTGATGGTAAAATCACCATTTTTCCAATTTGCAAATTGTCAACATCTGCCCTTTCTTGTAGATAGTCCGTTAATCCAATATAGGATTCTGCTCGAATTGCGGGCTGATTCTGTCGCAAAAATTCTAAACGATTGGCTTCTATCTTTACATAGGCACTAACCACGTATTGCATGCTGCGTTAAACGGCCACCGTATTGGAAAATTTGGAAATGTTCAGTATTTCGAATAGCCAATCGATATGAGTAGAATTCGCAATGACTTACTCTCTGTCGTCCAGCACCGCCGCCTCTCCTTCCTGCCTGATTATTATTATATGGAATGTTCATGTTCCGTCCAAATTCTCCATTAATAAATAGCAGAGGAAATGTAAGAGGGTCTGCGATTTCACTTAAAAAATGTATGCTTATAAAGCGGTCTGGTCTATCTCGTACGAATACTCGGCACTTAATCGAGTGCGGTATATCATCGTCACTCTCGTAAACAGCGGCGATTTCCTGCTGCTGGGGCATATCAAATTGTCTCTGATTGGTGACGGATCGCATTTCCATCACCAAAGTAGGATGAGTTTGCAGGCCGAGACGTCTGCGTTCTTGCATAACTTGTACATACATTTCTCTAAGATGGAAATAATCTCTAGCAAACGGATTTACTTCCATCATTAAATTTGAAATTTCATCAATTAAATTTTCATCCAAATTAGGATTCAATTGCAAGCGTTGATTTTTCGCTGCTTGCGGATCCAAAAAATATATGGCACTGAACTTTATACGGTTGTCGTCCGCTTGGTTGGCGACAATCGTATTTGAAAAATGGTGCAAAATTTTTCCTTGCACTGCGAAAACGTATGGACCACGCGATTCGAATTCACGTAATTTTGCCTCCATACTGGCAAATTGAAACGCGTGATTGTACTGAATAATATTTAAACGGAATTGTCTCGAATCCGGATGATTACCGTTTAATAAGTCAATTAGTAAATTGGGGCACTCACCCAATGGTGCAAGTTGAATCTTGCCATTTTTACAACAACTGGTAAATTGGCCGCGGGTTGTCCTTTCGTCGCGAAAGAAGTAGGCATTACAATGTTCACATTGGTATTCCAATGCACCCAAATTGTGTTGTCTCACGGTGTCCCGTTCTGTGGCAGCACACAAATATGTTGACAGGAACGTTCTTGGCCGAACAGTAGCATCATCCGCTATTATTAAGGCCACAGCATCATTATCGGCGATCTGGATTGGAGTTGAATGCGGAGGATGTACGAAAGGAACAACTGATGCTCCATTTATATTGTTTTCCAAAGGAATATTAGTCGGCACTGGTTCAGCAATCTGATTGGCATTGTTTTCCAATTGCAATTGGGATAATTGTTGAACAATTTGATCCCCTTTTGCAGTTGCTGGAACAACAACCGCTGCTGTGGAGGTTTTTCCTAAAAAAACAATAAATTTAGTATGGAGATTAACACAGTATATACACTTAATATAATTCTTACTTTTTGGTCGTGCCTCTGGGAAATTGCGTTCAGATTGCACGCCGTATGGACAATCAACATTAAGATCGTCATCGTCCTCGCTCATTATTTGACTTGAACGATTTGGAGGCGTCATATCACGCGGTGGACGCTCCAAATCGCCATCCATAATGCCCATGGCCGTGGATGTTGGACCCTTCTTACAATTTTTCTCTAATCTGGGTCGTTTTGTAGGACAGTCCACATTTTCAGCATGAGACAATTGTGTTGGGGGCCGTTCAATCACAACACAATTGCCAGAGAGCGGCCTTTTCTCACCGAAATGAATTACCGGAATGGCAATTTCATTTCTCATGCTGTTGACCACTTCTGTATGGTTCTCTATATGGACGATTGGAGAAACAGTGATGGCAGTTGTGTTAGTTTCTTCTGAAAAAATAGAAAAGAAAAATTTAAGTTGCAGTGCATATGTATTTTTAATTTTTTTCCTTATTTTCCAGTTGTGCATCTGGAAATTTATGTTCAGATTGCACTCTGGCACGTTTTGCTGGAGAATGATCGATTGCAGCATGGGAAAATTGTGTTGACGGCTTTTCAGTTGCAACACAAATGCCGGATAATGGTCTTTTTCCATCATTTTTTGATAAAATAATCGGCATAATTGTTCGATTGTTTCATTTCCCATGCTGTTTATCTCAATTTCATTACCTGTTACTATAGATGAGATAAAGGAAAGTTGGGAAGCCACAATTTCTGCCAAATTTTCATCAACAACTGCCGGATTTTCACCCACATCACCGATATTATTTGGTACTTCCTCAACTGTAGACGTCTTTCGACTGTCTCTACGGCGTTTCTCATCTCCTTTTCGTTTCGTCAAACGCGTTTTTGCTTTTCTTGGCATCCTGAAATTGTAAATTTTAATATAGAAATATATAATATATGAAAAAATCAAAAATGATCGAAAATCTGATTTTTTAATAAAATCTCTTAAGCCGTACTTACGTAAAATCGCTTCGTAATCACTATCGATCACAAATATTGTCTTGAAAAAGACAGTTTCACAAATTATTAGCGATTTTAAATCAAATTGAAATTTAAATTCGATTCCAATATGACAGTTAAACGACATATAAAAAAATCATAGCTTACTTATTTTTATGTTATTATGGTGTAATAAATTAAACATAAAATAGATTTTCTAATAATTTTATTTAGTATTTAATTTGTAAAATAGCCTTTATTACATTTAAATCGATTTAATTTGAATTTGAATTTTCAAATATAAAGTGAATGTTTGGTTGCATAAGTAGTTCTTTTTTAAATTTTCTTGTCAATTTTGATCTACTTTGAACTTTTGAATTTAATCGTTATCTAATTGTTCTAGAAAGCCTAAATTTCACTTATAGGCTTACAATGGGGTACTTATTATAGAAAAATATCAATTAGCTCCCTGGCGTCCCCTATTTAATTTTTATTCTGAATAATTTTGGAAATTTAAATTTTTTAAAGTATTATCTGTTTTGCCGTAATGAAATATATGTTCTGTAATTTTTTCAGATTTTTTATTCTTTTACATTCAGAACTATTAAGGTTCAAAATGTTACAGATTCCTACGACGTTGTATATTTGTACATATAAAAATAAATAGTTGTTATCGGTTTAAAACAATGAAATTTTGTTCGTAGGTGCACTTGAGGGTGCTAACTATGATTCTGAAAACAGAAAAGTTCTAATGTTAATTAATTAAGCTTAAAAAATAATAACAAACTTTAAAATTTTTATTTTTTTATTGAATAATTTTTTCTCTTGAAAAGTATAATTAATAGACAAAAACCGATTACATATTTGAATTTTACAGGTGAAACTCTATAAGTATGCACAATATAAACTGTGTCCGTCATTTAGAAAAATTGTTATAGACAGACAATTGTTAGGATACAATGTTTTTCGGATTTTCGGACACCGATGACTTTCCCGCAAGTCTAATTTGTTGCCCAATGAAAAAACCAATTATTTAATTGAAATTTACATATAAAACTATGTTGATATACAAAATATAAACTGTTTCCCTCAATTAGGAAAGTTGTTATACACGTAGATTGTTAGAAATGAGCGTTTTAAAGGTTTCAAAAAACTGATATGCCGATGTCCAGCCAACGGATCTAATTTATTGCCCAATAGAAAAACGAATTACTTATTTGAAATCTGCAGTTGAAACTGTATTAAAATTGCACAATATAAAATCTGTCCGTCAATTAGGAAAATTGTTATAAGCTTAGATTGTTAGAAATGAGCGTTTCAGAGGTTTCATAAAACTGATGTGCCGATGTCCAGCCAACGGATCTAATTTATTGCCCAGTGGAAAAACCAATTACATATTTGAAAACTGCAACAAGAACTATATTAAAATTGCACAATATAAAATCTGTCCGTCAATTAGGAAAATTGTTATAAGCTTAGATTGTTAGAAATGAGCGTTTCAGAGGTTTCATAAAACTGATGTGCCGGTGTCCAGCCAACGGATCTAATTTATTGCTCAGTGGAAAAACCAATTGCATATTTGAAAACTGCATCAAAAACTATATTAAAATTGCACAATATAAATTGTGTCCGTCAATTAGGAAAATTGTTATAAGCTTATATTGTTAGAAATGAGCGTTTTAGAGGTTTCTAAAACTGATGTGCCGATGTCCAGCCAACGGATCTAATTTATTGCCCAGTGAAAAAACCAATTACATATTTAAAAACTGCAACAAAAACTATATTAAAATTGCACAATATAAACTGTGTCCGTCAATTAGGAAAATTGTTATAGGCTTAGATTGTTAGAAATGAGCGTTTTAGAGGATTCAAAAAACTGATGTGCCGATGTCCAGCCAACGGATCTAATTTATTGCCCAGTGAAAAAACCAATTACATATTTGAAAACTGCATCAAAAACTATATTGAAATTGCACAATATAAATTGTGTCCGTCAATTAGAAAAATTGTTATAAGCTTAGATTTTTAGAAATGAGCGTTTTAGAGGTTTCTAAAAACTAATGTGCCGATGTCCAGCCAACGGATCTAATTTATTGCCCAGTGAAAATAGTAGATTACATACCGAGGCGGAAAGGGCAGCATTACTGTCGAGAGAAAAGTTTGCCCGCTTCGGCCTACGGCCTCAGCGGGCAATTTCTCGAGACAGGAATGCCCTTTCGCCGAGGTTTGTATACTATTTTATTCACAATCAGGCACAATTAATTAAAAAATATGTCTTTTGAATGTGTTTCATTATAAATTTTTTGTCTGTCAACATTTGACATATGTCGCTAATGACAATTTTTTGTTGTTACTCATCAAATGACAAGTGAGAAATGGCTTGTTATTGGTTGCCCAATATGAATATTATTAAAAATTGTAGTAGCCAGGATTATGGGAAGCCAGGAAAGTGACTATTTTCCTCTCTAGAGAGGAAAGTAAATATTACTCGCTTGAATATAACAATGGGTCACTTTCCATTTTTATAAAATATCGGAAAATGACTCATTACATACTGATTGTGAATAAAACTAATTACATATTTGAAAAGTGCAACAAAAACTATATTAAAATTGCACAATATAAAATCTGTCCGTCAATTAGGAAAATTGTTATAAGCTTAGATTTTTAGAAATGAGCGTTTTAGAGGTTTCTAAAAACTGATATGCCGATGTCCAGCCAACGGATCTAATTTATTGCCTAGTGGAAAAACCAATTACATATTTGAAAACTGCAACAAAAACTATATTAAAATTGCACAATATAAATTGTGTCCGTCAATTAGGAAAATTGTTATAGGCTTAGATTGTTAGAAATGAGCGTTTTAGAGGTTTCTAAAAACTGATGTGCCGATGTCCAGCCAACGGATCTAATTTATTGCCCAGTGGAAAAACCAATTACATATTTGAAAACTGCAACAAAAACTATATTAAAATTGCACAATATAAATTGTGTCCGTCAATTAGGAAAATTGTTATAAGCTTAGATTGTTAGAAATGAGCGTTTTAGAGGTTTCTAAAAACTGATATGCCGATGTCCAGCCAACGGATCTAATTTATTGCCTAGTGGAAAAACCAATTACATATTTGAAAACTGCAACAAAAACTATATTAAAATTGCACAATATAAATTGTGTCCGTCAATTAGGAAAATTGTTATAGGCTTAGATTGTTAGAAATGAGCGTTTTAGAGGTTTCTAAAAACTGATGTGCCGATGTCCAGCCAACGGATCTAATTTATTGCCCAGTGGAAAAACCAATTGCATATTTGAAAACTGCAACAAAAACTGTATCGAAATTGCACAATATAAACTGTGTCTATCAATTAGGAAAATGGTTATAGATAAATAATTGTGGGGCAAGTACTTTTTCGCGATTTCCGGAGGATACAATTTCCTTTCGGGTAGCCAAAATTAATTTTTATTTAGTCTTCGCAACTTTAATTATTAATAAATGAAACTTAAAAAACTTTTAAATAATTGTTTTATTGATTTATTTAAATTATTATCTTCTATATAAATTTCTATTAATTTTTCATGGCATTTTTCGCCTTTATAAAGGCGGTGTGATTTTTAATTTTTTTCTCGAAAACTATAATGAATAGGTGAAAACTGTTTGCATATTTGAATTCAGCATGAAAAACTCTATTAATGAGATTTTTTTTAGAATTTTCTTGAAGAATGTAAAAAACATACAATTTTTATCGAAAATTTCAGCTAGAAAATTCGACTTTTTTATTTACAGTCCGATCGTTACAAAAAAAATCACATACATAGAGTTGATAGCGCTGATAATGTGTATCAAATTAGTTTTGCCCTATGTCTTATAGTTTTTCCAGAAAAAAATTCCAAAATTGACTAAAAGTGCCAAATTTGACCATTTATGACCGATTATTTCGAAAACGTAAACAATTTTATATGAACATTGTAGGTTTTTGAAATCAGCGTAAAAAGTTCTATCTCTCGGAATTTTTTCAAATTTTTAGGACAATTTTTTTGTTTTTCGAAAAAAATCCTAAGGGGATCCCCTTCTGTTTTTTATGAAAACATAAAAATGATCCAAATTGGCTGAAATTTTGGTCATGGGTGCACTTGAGGGTGCTGATTAAGATTATGTAAACGGAAAAGTTCTAAAGTTAATAATAAGCAGCAAAAAAATTAACAAACTTAAAAGTTTTGAAGAAAAAAGTGAAAAACGAAACGATGCTCGATCGAAAGATATTACTTTTTGCTCCCATTAAAAAATTCACTTGAATATTCTTAATCAGAATCTAAAATTACGTTAATGGAGCAAATTTGAACCAATTAGGATGAATAGAAAAAAAATTATAGCGCAAATTGTAGGAAAACAGTGTGATTGCGAAGGTATATTTCCAGCGATGCCTGACTGTTGTGGTGCCTGGATTTGCCGGAGCAATCCTTATCGCATTTAATGTTTCAATAAAAATAAAATATTATTAGCATTGCTTAAACAATAAAATATTGCTACGGAGCAATCCAGGGTTGAACCAAATCTCTCAGCCGAAAATGGTATAATATATTGCTTTTTTTTAAATTGTAAATTATATTTTTAAATAAAACAAAGTAATTTAAAATTATGTGAAAATTTATTTAATTTTAAATTAACAATATATTAATTACATTGATGAGCGAGAATGAGTTGCATTATATAACAATATAAATAAAATAATACCATTAACAAAAATATTTTAATAGAGTTGTAAACTATTTTTTAAAATGTATCTATATCCAAAGTATGGTGAATTCAAAACATAATGGTATATTTGAGAGGGGCTAAATGTTTATAATTTTCGCGTAATTAATTATTAAAAATTAAAATTTCGACAACACTCGAACCTCGAGCCGATTTGTTCGTGACGTCACACTCGATCCTCTCAAAATCAAACAACTCTGTCACTTGTAAACAGGGGATCGCTTTTTTCGTTGGTACCTGAACTTATACTCTACCTGCTCGATTTCAGGTAAAATTATAGTCCGGAGCGCACCAACAAACAACTCCCTCCCCATTGGATGTTTGTTCGTGATGTCGACCCCACGTGGTTAAAATCGCGGCTTTCATTAAAATTTAAACTTTGTTCATTAATAACTAATTAAATATATTCAAATCCGATTAAATTTTAATGACAAATCATTTCTTTTAATACAATCTATTCGATTAAGTGGTTAAAATTGCGATTTTCCAACTTAGTTTACAACTCTATTATCTCTATTTTTTTTAATAATATATTCTGTTTTCCATTTTCGCCTTTATAAAGGCGGTAATAATTATTTAGATGGAACAACTTTTCTTTTGGTAATGAATTATTGCTCTTTCATGAACAACGTTTAATATAGTGATGAAAAATCGCCTTGAAAACGGCGTTTTTCTGTTCATATTTCAGAGCAGATTATCACCAAAAAAATGCCATGTAAAATTGTCTTTTTAAAGACATTTCAGTTAATCTCTCTGATGATTTGTATATTTTTATGCAATTAATTTTATAATATTTCTAATATATCTTCAATAAAACTCACTTTTAATCAAAATTAAACATTTATTTATCTCTGTTATTAATAATACAGTTGTAAATTTATTTAATTTCATATTAAGTAATTGATATTAGAGGAAATAAGTTTAAATATTATATATTATAAAATGAATTTATTCAATGGATTATTATTACATTTTTGTTCGTCTTTAGAAAGACGGTTTTTATTGTTAAAAAAAAACGATTATTGTTTTTGGTAATAAATTTCTTCTCTATAATGAACGAAACGTTTAATATACTGAAAAATCGCCTTGAAAAAGACGATTTTCTGTTCATATTTAAGAGAAATGTAAAATTCTTATCAAAAAATATATACAAAATTGTCTTTATAAAGACATTTTAGTTAATTTCTCTAATTTCATTTCTATAAAATAAGTTTTTATAATATGTCAGAGAAATCAACTTATTATAAATTGCATACATAATAATCGTATCTTCTTAATACATAAAAAACAATTAAATACATTAATAATTTACATTAAATTCTTGTGACTTGCTATTTCTCTTTATTTGCTTCTATTCCAATCCATTAGAAGACCATTAGTGCTCCAGTTAAGTCGAAATTCCATGTTTTACTATGAAACCCTATCCAACAGAGGGTCTTCGGAACACGAATAGCCGGTAATTTCAATAATTAATAAAATATCTTTAATATATTGGTATATTTATCTTTAGAAGCGATTAAAGTTGTCGTTTTTTTCTTTGGTCCTTCAATTCATGGTCGAATTCCAGTTTCAGTTTGTAGTGCTCTCCGATGGGCGGTCATCAAAACACGAATCGCCTGTAATTTAAATAATTAATATGATATAATTGAAATAACTGCACACTCACCTTCAGACGCTTCCAAAGTTATGATTTCTTCCTTTGGACCCCGCATCTTTGAGTGTTTTTAAGGTTTTGGGAACTAATTTCTCTCTTCGGAAACCGGCAAATCTCCAAGCAGAACACGAAACGCCTGTAAATTAAATATTTAACCAAATATCTCCACAAAAACAATAAATTTACTTTCGCAAACATTCAAAGTTATCGTTTCTTCCTATAGATGTTCCATTTCGGCCGCTTTTAATTATTTGGAGACAATATTCTTTTTTGGGAAGTCGAACATAACCTCAATTTTTCTTTATTACCATTTTTACCTAAAAAATAAATAAATTAGATGCTATATGTTAATTAAATATATAACTACATACCTTTCTCATTCTATTTCAGATGATATTTGTCTCATTCAATTGGTTTTAATTGATTTAAAACCGATTTTCTTCCTGTTGATTGACGATTCGTTTCCCAAAGCCACAAAAACGGTTAAAATTTTTCCCATTCCCATTGAACCCTATAAAAAATGTTAAAATGAGTTAATGTAAGACGTATTGTAATGATATTTACCCTTCAAGTGTTGTTTCAAGTTGAAGTAGATATGAAATTCAATGTTTTGTTCCCAAACGGTTTCCGAATGACTTCTCAAAGAACACGAAACACCTCTAATCAATTAATTGATAAAACAACTCAAAAATGTTTGAAAATATACCTTCAGAAGGGCTTAAATTTATCCTTTTGTCTTTTGTTGCACCATTTCCAGTTGTTTTCATGGCTTTGGTTCCAGTTTTGTAACAGCCAAAACCCGGTTAAACTCACTTTTAGAAAAATTTGCATTTTACCTAAAAAATAAAATAATTAGAGAACGCGGATAAATAAATTAGGTATCTACATACCTTTCTACTTCCAATTAAATTGCTATTCGATTCCTTCCATTCGATTTAAATGCTTTTTTTATAAATTTTATTTCAATGTCCAAGTGAACTTTTCCGTTGTTCCCAAAAGGTACAAAATCAGTTTATGGCCCATGAATCTGAAACGAAAACATTAAATTGTATGTTCTTTTATCATCTTAAGTACTTACATTTGAGTAATTATTCCATTTTATTCCGATTTTCTCACTTTTAAATTTAAAGTTTTATGTGCCGCCATCTTGTCTTTTTCAAATTCAAATATGTTTTTTTTCGTGTTTTTCTTCATTCTGAAACGATAATACAATGAAAAATTGTTTTAAAAGGGCACCTTACTTACGTTTACACCGATTCCCAGGCGATTCCATGGATTTTAGACCCTTTTTTTCCATACATAGAGGCAAACGGCAAAAAGAGGACCATCTATGGAATTTTTTCCGTATAAAACACATTTGTCCTGTTTTTTGAATTTTCTTGGACTCGGATCTGAAAAATATCACTATTAATTGTTAGACTATGTTGATTTACTTACATTTTCATACTTTTTACTCTTCCATCGGATCATTTTTGTCCAAATTTCATCGGAGCTTTTTTTTGTCGGAAAAAAAGCTCCAAACGGATTTTTACTCATTTCACCACCTAAAACAATTTGAACAGTATTAAATGCTTATGTATGGTTTTTTACTTACATTTTACTTGATATTTAACCATTTTCTTGTAATTTCTATTGATTTTAATTCATTTTTCAGCAAATTTTTAAATCACTCGCCCGACCATTGACAGTTTTCTCACCAACTCCATTAATTTCAGGGCTGCCAAAATCAGTGTTGTTCAGAGTGTTGTTTGGTATTCAGAACACGTCTCCAATTGTTTAACAGTGGATAGAAAATCAAATTTATACCTCACTAACTCAATTCCCATTAATCGTAAAAAATCTGAAAAAAATATCAAAAAATCAAGCGTAAAAAGTTCTTGTGCATAGGCTATTTGTATTTAAACTCAGTAAAAAGCATAATTGAAATAACACAAAAAAACCCCCTCGCCGCCATGACAGTGTGCAACGCAAATAGCCACATCACGCTTTATTATATAGACTAGAAGCCATTCACGGCCCTACGGGCTCGCGTTTGTACAGTTTTTACCTATATACAGCTTTTACCTATAGGTTCTTTTTTATATAAGGTCAAGATGTTAAATAATTTGTTTGTACTCACGTTTGACGTCTTTTGGTCGCTTAAATCCGTTCAGAATTTGAATTTGGGCAGTTTGAAAGTTTTTGTCGTTTTCGCTCCTGAAATTGAAAAATAGCGTAACTATGGTCGTGTTGACCCGTTTCCACCTACCTGTTTATCGTAGCGACGGGGTTTGGAGCGGTTTTCGGTCGATTTTCATCGTCCACGGCCCCTGTACGGACTTTTTTCCGACTTGTCGATTTTTCTTTGGCCGTTTTTCGCTCCTGAAACAATTTTTACTATATAAATGGATTATTTAACGTTTTCTACTTACGTTTTAGGAGTTTTTCGGTGCTCCTCTTGCGATTTTCGGCGATTTTTCTCGTTTTTTCTATCTGCGGTGACATTAGATTTCGCGTTGACATTTGAATTTTTTGACGTTTTGGCGTCAGGTGTGCCAACATGTCACTGTGCTCGGTGCACTTGTTTGTGATCCAGAGGCGATTCCAATTGTTTAAGAGAGGATGCAAGAAAAAATTTGTCCCTAACTAACTGAGTTTCCTGCACGCGTAAAAAATCGGCGTAAATTATAGAAAAATCCCTTGCATCCCCCCGCTGTGCATAGGCGAATAAAATAAGACTTTGACACACCCGCAACCCCCGAAAAACGGCAAAAACCCCTCGGCCGCCATGACAGTGTGCGACGCAAATGGCCTTGTCACGTTTTATTATATAGTGAAGTATTTATTAGAATAAAATTATAGTTCTATGGATTTTCCTACTTTTTGTAGTACCACCTATTCTTTTTTTTTTCTTCCCTTTTTTTTCATTGTTTCCGTTCTCTTTCTTACTATTTCTCAATACTTCCGTTTCAGTTTTTTGCCTTTGCAGCTCTTCTCTTAGGGCCTCATTATCTTTTTGAAGAGCATTTACTTTGCTTAAAATGTTTTCCTGAAATTTTCATAATTATAAATAGTATATAATTTCAATTTGTATAAATTAACATTGTACCATAATTGCGGCGTTTCGTGCAGTTTGCTCATCATCTGCAGATGACCACTGCATGCCTTCACGACTACCGGCGTTTACGTTTATCTATAATAGATAGAAGAAAAATGTACATTAGGTAATTATGATATATAAATACTAATAAGTGTATATATATATTGTGAACTTACATCCTTTTGATTGGTTTCCCCATTGGGGCTTGGTGTTGTTTCGTTTTTTTTATCTGAAAAAAAAATATAATTTTGTTAATAAAAGTTATTCCTATTAATAGAGTTATTGTTAATGTGTTAAGTGTAAAATATTGGAAAAATTAACGAAAATTGTGAATTTAAAGTGTTTGTAAGTTTGTAAAAATTAAAATTAAATTTTTTATTGATTTTTCCGTGTTTCGCGTCATAAATTGTTAGGTAATGTGTAGTGAATGTTGTTAATTTGTGTTTTTGTGAACATTTATGTGGAAGATTTCTAAATTTTCCAATGAAAATTGTATATTTTTGTGGAAAGAAATTGAAAATAAACTTACCGACCATTTTGGGATTTCAATGATAACAGATAACTTGGATTTTCAAAATTGATTGAATTTTTTGAATACAATAATTGCTGGTTGCATACATTTTTGGCTCGAATTACGAAAAAGCATGACCGATCGGCGGACACTGTTTCTGTTGCGAATGCAATTAAAAAACACACTCCATATTCGTAATCCGCACTTTAAATTGTACAGTTTGTGTGAATTTCAGCTTTATGTGTTTTAAATGAAAAGTTATTGGTCGAAATCTCTCAAATCGGTTTTGCGGTCGATTTTATGAAATGTATATATTTTCGCTCAGTGTCCGCTGTTTTGTTCTTATCGCAATCTCACTGCATATTTGTAATCTGCACCTAGAACTGAAGCATTATCGTGAATTTCAGCTCTTTATGTCTTTTAGATTGGAAATTGGAGGGCTAAATGTCTCAAAACGGTATTTGGGTCTGTTTCCATTTCAGACGTTATGAATCGCTGACCGCCGTTTTCATTTCTATCGCAAACTGAAAGCATATTCATGATCTGCGTGTGATACTGAACTGCTGTCGTGAATTTTAGCTCTCTATGTTTTTTAGATTGGAAGTTGAATGGTAAAATCTTTAAAAACCGTATTTCGGCATATCGTAGGGGACCGAAATCAAACTTATGAACCGATGACCGCCGTTTTTATTTCTATCGCAAACGGAATGCATATTCATAATCGGCACGTGAAACTGAAGCGTTTTCCTGAATTTCAGCTCTCTCCGTGCTTTAGAATAAAACCTAATGGCATAAATCTTTCAAAACGCGAATAAATCAATATGTGTCTCAGGTCTCTGAAATAATCATAATTTCTTAAAAAATCATACAGACGTCCCATGAAGTCCTGAAATGCTGAAAAAATTCATGTAGATGCGTCGCGCCGCCCGGAATCCAAATATGTAATTCCTGTTCTTCCATCTTAAATAGTTTTTGAGAAAAAAAATAAAAACCGAAAAAAAATCATATTTCAAAATGTTCCAAGGTATTTGTATTGAAAATGTGTTGAAAATTGAACAGTTAAAATGAAAAGTGGCTCTAAAATTCTGAAAGAAATTCCTATATATAGATCTTGAAATTCTAAGGACAATGTGTGAAAAAAAAAATTAATAAAAGTCCTTAAGTTTTTGAGATATTCGGCCAAATAGGCAAAATTTTGAATTTTGTTCGATTTTTGAGAATTTTTTCCCGAAAAACTATATGAGGTGGAGCAAATTAAATTGCATATTTGTAATTAGCACTATGCGGTCTCTCTGGCTGATTTGTTTCGTAAAAATCGGTCCGTAAACAAAAAAAGTGCATTTTCAAGTAAATTTTTCGCGTAAAAATCTTGTTATTTTCTTAAAAAAAATCATAATGGCGCTCCGTGAAGTTCTGAAATGCTGAAAAAATCCACATAGGTCTGTGTCGCTACCCGGAATCCAAATATGTAACTATTGTTTCTCCATGTCAAATCGTTTTAGAGAAAAAAAATAAAAACTTGGAAATTGCGGTACTTTATAACGATTGGGAAAATTTGAAAAAATCATAGAAGCCTTCCATGAAGTTCTGAAATGCTGAAAAAATTCAAATAGGTCTGTCTTGCTGCCCGGAATCCAAATATGTAATTGTGGTTTTTCCATCTCAAACAGTTTTCGAGAAAAAAATTAAAAACCGAAAAAAAATCATATTTCAAAATGTTCCAAGGTATTTGTATTGAAAATGTGTTGAATATTGAACATATAAAATGAAAAGTGGCTCTAAAATTCTGCAAAAAATCCTATATATAGATCTTGGAATTTTAAGAACAATGTGTGAAAAATTTTTTAATAAAAGTCTTTTAGTTTTCAAGATATTCGGCCTAAAAGGCGAAATTTTGCATTTTGTGCAATTTTTGAGAATTCTTTCCAGAAAAACTATATGACTTAGAGCACATCCAATTGCATATTTGTAATCAGCATCATGCGGTCTCTCTGGCTGATTTTTTTCGTGACAATCGGTCCGTAAACAAAAAAGTGCATTTTCAAGTGAATTTTTCGCGTAAAAATCTTGTTATTTTCTTAAAAAAAAATCATAAATGCGCTCCATGAAGTTCTGAAATGCTGAAAAAATCCACATAGATCTATCTCGCTGCCCGGAATCCAAATATGTAATTAAAGTGTTTCCATCTCAAATCGTTTTCGAGAAAAAAAATAAAAACTTGGAAATTGCGGTACTTTATAACGATTGGGAAAATTTGAAAAAATCATAGAAGCCTCCCATGAAGTTCTGAAATGCTGAAAAAATTCAAATAGGTCTATCTCGCTGCCCGGAATCCAAATATGTAATTGTGGTTTTTCCATCTCAAACAGTTTTTGAGAAAAAAAATAAAAACTGAGAAAATGCAGTATTTTACAACGTTTAGAAAATTTAAAAAAATCATAGAGGCGTCCCATGAAGTCCTGAAATGCTACAAAAATTCATGTAGGTGCGTCTCGGCGCCCTGAATTCAAATATGTAATTATCATGTTTCCATCTTAAATAGTTTTTGAGAAAAAAAATAAAAACCTAAATGCATATTGGGTTGCATACATTAGGGATTTTTTACAATTACCTGCAATAAATTTAAATTGAAGATTGCTATGAAATTTTAATTTAGCGAAAATGGCAGAATCCACGATAAGTGAGTAATTTCTTTTATTAATTAATAATTATTTATTTTTAAATTAATTGTTGTTTTAGAAACAGTTGAAACGATGAATATCGTAATTGGTGAAGATGGAAAAGTGCAGGTAGAAAATAATAAAATTGAAAAGTCCGAAAATGTCGTGGGAGAAACGACGAAAAAAAAAATTTAAAGTAATGTGGGAGCACGAACTGAAGCTAAAGATTCAAATCAAGTCGAACCAGGAAAAAAAGTATGTAATTTTAAATATATAATTGTTATTTATATAATACATATATACGTAAATGTTTGGTTTTAGAAAGCAAAGAAAAATTATTACAGTGATCAAGAAAATTAATTTAAAAACAAAATAAAGAGAATTGTAGATTTAATCAATAAAAACACATGTTGTTATGTTTAAAAATAAATAATATATATAGCTATTGTTAATAAATGTTCTAGTTGAATTTTTTTTTGTTTCTATAAATGAAAAGGTTAAGCAAGAAAAAAGCTACAGGCCAAAATGCCGCAACATACTGTTAATAAAATAAAAAAGATCGTTTAGGGCTAATTAATTAATTTTATTAGTGAATAAAAAAGTACAAATATTAGGTAATTGATTACAATCGCATATAAGTATACATATTATAAGATTAGAACGGTGTAAAGATGTATCAGTGGATTCTTTAACGGGAATTGCGACATGCAGTTTCGTTTCTTTTCTTTTGAATACCTAGAACAAAGAAATAACGCAAAATCTAAATAAATTTACTTACTCTCAGGTCCTGCAAAGAGTTCCACCATCGTTCCGATCGAATTTGGGCCCGGCACGATGTCCATCCGTCCATAATATATCCGGTTGATCCATTTCGTCCTCGAAGAGATTTTTTTTTTTTATTTAAAAGGGAAAATGCTTTTATACACATTAGAAAGTGATCAGGAATTGATCACTTTCTAATAGTGTGGGACTGGCCATAAGGCCATACCCAATAAAAACCCTTTGTTAATTTATATTTACCTGAATAAGTTTTTAGCGAGTAAGCGAGCAATGCGGACAGTGTAGAGAGAATCAAAAGTGTCCTTTGGACTCTTTTGACTCTCTCTGCATGTCGGGATCTCGCTTACGCTCGATTGTTGCCTCTGCGAGGCAACGGGTTCGCCTTCGGCTCACGAAAAAGCTCGTCGACGTGCGCATCACGCGGTGCGTATCCAGCGTTGAGGGCACGTCTGGCAGCGATTGCAGGTCCCTCGAATGGTTTGAACGATTGTGTGGGTCCCTTCGAACGTCTTCAAACGACGTTTTCGGCACCTAAATAGAGAAACAAATAATTAGACGGGCATAAATGTGTTTGTGTTACTTACCCATGTCGATCGAATGTCGTACGAATGGCTTTGAACGACTTCGCTCCACCATCGAACCATGTTTTATTTTTACCTAAATAGTGAAAAAACACTTTAAAATCGTGAAAATATGATCGTTTAACTCACCTGAATCTACCATTTGTTGTCTCCGGGCTGCTGGAAGGAAATCGCCCCTTTATCGCCAATAACTCGTCGGCGAGTGCATTAGACGCCGCTTGTGGTGCGTTGCGAGCACGTCTGCCTGGTGTAAATGGTCCCGTGTTCGATTTGGTCCACCTTCTGTGCACCTAAATTAAAGCGAAAATCATTAGTGAAGTTTAATCGAGTAATGTTTACTTACCTGTGTCCATTATTTTTCATCGGCGGTCAGACAACGATTTCGCATTTTTTTCAGCGAGTAAGCGGGCAGAGCAGACAGTGTAGAGAGAATCAAAGGAGTCCTTCGGACTCTTTTGACTCTCTCTGCATCACGGCATCTCGCTCTCGCTCGATCGTTGCCTCTGCGAGGCAACGGGTTCGCGTGCGGCTCACGAAAACATCTAGTGAGGAAGAGAGCGACGCGCAAAGCGAGTTTCCTGCGCTCTGCTCGTCGAGGTGCACGTCTGGCGGTGCGTTTTCAGCGGCGAGTTCACGTCCGGCAGCGATTACTGGTCCCCAGGTCCCTCGCACGATTTTTGCATCCATTTTTAACGTCATATTTCTCCCTAAGAAAAGAAAAAACTATTAGGACAGCTTGAACGTTTCTGTTATACTCACCTGTATGCATTAGTAATCGTTCAAACAAACGTGCGTATCGCTTGAACGATATTCGGTTCCTGTGGACGATTTCATTGCCATTTGAACGCCTTCGCATGACATTTTCTGGACCTAAATAGAAAAAAAATTATGGAACGTGTATAAATGAGTGTGTTTTACTCGCCTGTATCCAATTGTAGTCGTTGGAAGCAACTTGCGAACGCTTTTGGACGATTTTCGGCACTTCCAAACAATTGCGGTCTCCTTCGAACGCCTTTGAACGCCTTCGAACGGCGTTTTCAGCACCTAAACAGAGAAAAAAATTATATAAACGCTCTTAAATTGGTGCGCTTAACTCACCCGTGTCCATTAAGTGTTGTGTAGAGCCAGTTGGGAAAAAATTGTCCGCTTCAAAACCGTTCGATCGAACCGAAATCCTTCAAACACCATTTTTTGCATTTTTTTGTTCCTGCAACATAAAAATCGTTAATATTTTTCGTTGTTCTGATAGATTTACTTACTCTGCATCTGTTTGGTGCCTTTTCCGTCCTCAGGAGTCGTTTTTCAGACCACGGGCCAGCGATTTCTGTCTGACTTCGGCCGGATAACCTCACTTTTTGGATTTTTCCTTTTTTTGAGGATTTTTTCCTGAAAAACAGAATGAAATTAATTGAAATCGACTGCAAATAGATAAGCGCTTACCTTTTATGTGTTTTCCAATGGTTTTCGGTCCTTTTGGGTGATTTTTTTTTTATTTTGCCGTTTTTCTGCTCTGAAACGGAAAATTATTGTTATATATTGTTAAATAATTTGTTTGTACTCACGTTTGACGTCTTTTGGTCGCTTAAATCCGTTCAGAATTTGAACTTGGACAGTTTGAAAGTTTTTGTCGTTTTCGCTCCTGAAATTGAAAAATAGCGTAACTATGGTCGTGTTGACCCGTTTCCACCTACCTGTTTATCGTAGCGACGGGGTTTGGAGCGGTTTTCGGTCGATTTTCATCGTCCACGGCCCCTGTACGGACTTTTTTCCGACTTGTCGATTTTTCTTTGGCCGTTTTTCGCTCCTGAAACAATTTTTACTATATAAATGAATTATTTAACGTTTTCTACTTACGTTTTAGCAGTTTTTCGGTGCTCCTCTTGCGATTTTCGGCGATTTTTCTCGTTTTTTCTATCTGCGGTGACATTAGATTTCGCGTTGACATTTGAATTTTTTGACGTTTTGGCGTCAGGTGTGCCAACATGTCACTGTGCTCGGTGCACTTGTTTGTGATCCAGAGGCGATTCCAATTGTTTAAGAGAGGATGCAAGAAAAAATTTGTCCCTAACTAACTGAGTTTCCTGCACGCGTAAAAAATCGGCGTAAATTATAGAAAAATCCCTTGCATCCCCCCGCTGTGCATAGGCGAATAAAATAAGACTTTGACACACCCGCAACCCCCGAAAAACGGCAAAAACCCCTCGGCCGCCATGACAGTGTGCGACGCAAATGGCCTTGTCACGTTTTATTATATAGTGACTAGAAGCCATTCACGGCCCTACGGGCTCGTGTTTGTACAGTTTTTACCTATAGGTTCTTTTTTATATAAGGTCTAGAATGTGTTTGCGAGATGGCTATGAAAAAATTTTAAAACAAAACATTTGTTTGATCGCTTCTTAATTTTTCGGAATTTCATCATGTACGCCCTTAAGCGAAATCACAATGAACATACCAAACAGGTTTACATTTGAACTACTAAGTTAATTTAAATTTAAATATGGAATATTTTAATATTATTATACTTTATAAATAAATAAATTTACTGAATAAATCACAATTGTACATACCATTTTAATTCCCATTCCACATACTTTCATAATCGTCTGTAAATTAAGAAATTAAGAAAATATCATAAAAATAATAGTACAATTACCTTCGGAGGCCTTTGAAGTTATTGTTATTTGCATTAGAATCCCATTTTCGGTCCATTCTAATTGTTTTGGCAGCAATTTTCTCTTTTGGGAAGTCGTATCTAACCTCACTATTTTTTAAATCAATTTTTACCTAAAAAATAAATAAATTAGACATTGTTAATGTATTAATTATGTAACTACATACCTTTCCATTTTCATTTCAGGTGTTTATTTTTCAGTTCTCTATGACTTAAATAAATATTTTCATGAATTATATTCCACTGTCAAATTATAATTTTTAATTGTTCCCAAAATGTCCAAAACTCACTTTTGGCCCATTTATCTGCAAAGAAATCATTAAATAATATGTTTATAAATTGTTTTTAATACTTACATTTGACTGTTTGTTTTTTATACTGTGAAATTTCACGATTTTTTCCTGTAACGGTTTGAAAGGACTTGCAGCCAAACACGAATGCCTATAAAAAGTTTATTTATTAAAAATTATTTAAAATTACTATAAAATTACCTTCGGAAGCGTTTAAAGTTGTCGATTTTCCCTTTGGATTTGGAATAAAGTTTTAATTTGTTGTTTTGGTTTGATATGCTCTCCGCTGGACTTCACCAAAACACGAATCGCCTGTAAAATAATTATTTACTAAATTATCTTCAAAATAATTGTACATTTACTTTTAGTAGCGATTTAAGTTATCTTTTTTCCATTTAGTTGTTAATTAAATATAAAGTTCCATTATTTCATTCGGCAACGCTTTTGAATTGGCTGCAGATGTACACGAATCACCTATAAAACAATTAATTATTAAAATATTTTAAAACAGTTAATAACATTACCTTTAGATGGTCGTGAATTTATAGATTTTTCCTTTGGTTCTAAATTTATGGTCGTTTTTTGCAATTTTGGATCAATTTTCTATACAGCGCTTTTGGGCGACTTCCAATCGAACACGATTCGTCTGTAAAATATTCATTTACTAAAATATCATAAAAATCATTATAGATTTACCTTCAGCGTCTATTGAAGTTATCGTTTTATCTTTTGGTGCTTCAATTCATGGTCGAATTCCAGTTTCAGTTTGAACTGCTCTCCGATGGACAGTCATCAGAACACGAATCGCCTGTAATTTAAATAATTAATATCATATAATGGAAATAACTGCACACTCACCTTCAGAAGCTTCCAAAGTTATGATTTCTTCCTTTGGACCCCGCATCTCTGACTGTTTCTACTGTTTATGGAACTCATTTCTCTCTTCGGAAACCGGCGAATCTCCAAGCAGAAAACGAAACGCTTGTTAATTAAATAATTAATAAAATATCTACACAAAAACATTACAATTACCTTCGCAAACATTTAAAGTTATCGTTTCCTCCTTTAGATGTTCCATTTCGGCCTCTTTTAATTGTTTGTAGACAATATTCTTCGTTGGGAAGTCGAACATAACCTCAATTTTTTTTAATTTCCATTTTTACCTAAAAAATAAACGAATTAAATATTATATATTAATTAAATATATAACTACATACCTTTCTTATTTCATTTCAGATATTATTTGTTCCATGGAATTGCATTTAAGTGATCAAAATTGGATTTTCTTCCGGTTTGTTGACTGCTCATTTCCCAAAGCCATAAAAACGGTTTAAACTGCTCCAATTCCCATTGATTCCTAAAAATATCGATAATATAAGTTAATGTACGGTTTGTTGTTATGATATTTACCCATCTAGTGCTGTTTCAAGTTGATTTAGGTATGAAATTTTATGTTTCTTTTCCAAACGCACACCGAGTGACTTCCCAAAGAACAAAAATCACCTGTAAATCAATTATTTATTAAAAGATCTCAAAACTGTTTGAATATATATCTTAAGAAGAGCTTGAATTTTTCATTTATCCATTTGTTTTTCCATTTCCAGCCGTTTTTCAATGTTTTGGTTCCTGTTTTCCATCAGCCAAAAGCCGGTTAACCTCACTTTTTGGATTTCTTCATTTTTACCTAAAAAATAAATAAATTAGAGATATTGTATTGATCAATTATATAACTTTTTACCTTTGTTAATCTAATTCCAGTGATAGTTGTTAGTTTCCAATACATTTAAGTACTAATATTCCATATTTTGTGTCGCTTTCAAATGGCAATTTTCAAATGTTCCCAAAACATATAAAATTGCATTTTAACCAAGAAATCTGTAAAGAGAATGATAAATTATTTGTTCAATTAACTATTTTGGTACTTACATTTACGATATTTTTCCATTTGATGAGAAAATTTTCATAATTTCTTCATATATTTTTTTACGTTCCTCCCCTTTTAGGCGAGTCCACTATTTTTTTGAATAAATTCCCATTTTCCGGTAAATTGATGGCTCCTGAAAAAAAACTATCATTAAAAATGGAATAAGAAGAACAGATTACATACGTTTTCATCGATTTCCATCCATATCCATGGAATTTTAACAGTTTTTTCGCACATGCCGTTGTCGACCGCTTCCAAGAGGGCAAATGTGCGTGTTTGGCCCATTGAAAAAAGCGTTTTTCCAATTTTTTCAAGTTTTCACCGCTGGAAAATAAAAATAACTGGTTCAATTAATAAAATGTGTGTGTTTACTTACATTTTCAAACTTTTTTCACTTCCATCGCTTTGATTTTTATCCAATTTTCATCGGAGCTTTTTTTTGTCGGAAAAAAAGCTCCAAACGGATTTTTACTCATTTCACCATCTAAAACAATTTGAACAGTATTAAATGCTTATATATGGTTTTGTACTTACATTTTAATTGTTATTTAACCATTTTCTTGTAATTTCCATTGATTTTAATTCATTTTTCAGTAAATTTTCAAATCTCTCGCCCGACCATTGACAGTTTTCTCACCAACTCCAATAATTTCAGGGCTGCCAAAATTAGTGTTGTTCAGAGTGTTGTTTTGTATTCCGGAACCAATTCCAATTGTTTAACAAAGGATGGAAGAAAAAATTTGTCTCAAACTAACTGAATTCCCATTAATTGTAAAAAATCTGAAAAAAATATCAAAAAATCAAGCGTAAAAAGTTGTTTGGCATAGGCTATTAACATTAGACTCAAGTGAAATGCATCTAGGAAAAAACATAAAAAAACCCCCTCGCCGCCATGACAGTGTGCAACGCAAATAGCCACATCACGCTTTATTATATAGAACTAGAAGCCATTCACGGCCCTACGGGCTCGTGTTTGTACAGTTTTTACCTATAGGTTCGTTTATATAAGGTTAAGAATGTGTTTGCGAGATGGCCATGACCAAAATTTTGAAACAAAACATTTGTTGCCCCTTAATTTTTTAGAATTTCATCATGTACGCCCTTAAGGGAACATACAAACATATTTACATTTGAACTACTCCGTGCAAAAGTTATTTTAAATTTAAATATGGAGTTTTTTAATATTATTATACTTTATAAATAAATTTACTAAATAAATCACAATTGTACATATCACTTTTATCCTTTTTCCATATATATATTTTAAATATTTCATGTAATTTTTTTTTGAACGGGACTCGGGAAGATAAAGCTAAATAATATTTCTGAATTTGAGCATTCTTTATGAATTATGTTGTATGTTCCAGCAATTTTATGATATTGTGATATATAAAAGTAAATTAAAATTGGATTTAATGTTACAATGAGGTTTCAAAATCATTTCATTTAAATAGACTTTAATCATTTATTCCATTTATTTTCAAATTTTCAAATTTAATGTGTATGGTTGGTTGCATAAGTAGGTCGTAAAAATTTGAATCTTTTTCATATTAATTTATTTTTCCCAGATAAGTATTTCAGATGGAAAAAAGCTGATGGTCCATAAGGCTTCAGCACCTAACGATGTATGATTGTAATTTTTTTCAGATTTCTGATAGCTGTACATTAAAAATTATTAAATGGTTATAAGATTTTTGAAGCAACAGATGTGCCGGTGTCCCATCAACTATTCTAATTTATTGCCCAGTGGAAAAACTAATTGCATATTTGAAAACTGCAACAAAAACTATATTAAAACTGCACAATATAAACTGTGTCCGTCAATTAGGAAAATTGTTATAGGCTTAGATTGTTAGAAATGAGCGTTTTAGAGGTTTCAAAAAACTGATGTGCCGATGTCCAGTCAACGGATCTAATTTATTGCCCAGTGGAAAAACCAATTACATATTTAAAAACTGCAACAAAAACTGTATTAAAATTGCACAATATATACTGCGTCCGTCAATTAGGAAAATTGTTATAAGCTTAGATTTTTAGAAATGAGCGTTTTAGAGGTTTCAAAAAACTGTTATTCCGATGTCCAACCAACGGATCTAATTTATTGCCCAGTGGAAAAACTAATTACTTAGTTGAAATCTGCAGTTGAAACTGTATTAAAATTGCACAATATAAACTGTGTCCGTCAATTAGGGAAATTGTTATAGATAAACAATTGTGAGGCAAGTACTTTTTCGCGATTTCCGAAGGATACAATTTCCTTTCGGGTAGCCAAAATTAATTCTAATTTAATCTTCGCAACTTTAATTATTTATAAATGAAACTCAAAAAACTTTTAAATAATTGTTTTATTGATTTATTTAAGTTATTAGCTTCTATATAAATTTCTATTAATTTTTCATGGAATTTTTGTCGCCTTTATAAAGGCGGTTTGATTATTTTATTTTTTTTTTCTCAAAAACTATAATGAATAGGTAACAACTGTTTGCATATTTGAAATTAGCATGAAAAACTCTATTAATGAGAATTTTTTCAGAATTTTCTTGAAGAATGTAAAAAACATACAATTTTTATCGAAAATTTCAGCTAGAAAATTCGACTTTTTTATTTACAGTCCGATCGTTACAAAAAAAATCAAATACATAGAGTTGAGAGCGCTGATAATGTATATCAAATTAGTTTTGCCCTATGTCTTATAGTTTTTCCAGAAAAAAATTCTAAAATTGACTAAAAGTGCCAAATTTGATCATTTATGACCGATTATTTCGAAAACGTAAACAATTTTATATGAACATTGTAGGTTTTTGAAATCAGCGTAAAAAGTTCTATCTCGGAATTTTTTCAAATTTTTAGGACAATTTTTTTGTTTTTCGAAAAAAATCCTAAGGGGATCCCCTTCTGTTTTTTATGAAAACATAAAAATGATCCAAATTGGCTGAAATTTTGGTCATGGGTGCACTTGAGGGTGCTGATTAAGATTATGTAAACGGAAAAGTTCTAAAGTTAATAATAAGCAGCAAAAAAATTAACAAACTTAAAAGTTTTGAAGAAAAAAGTGAAAAACGAAACGATGCTCGATCGAAAGATATTACTTTTTGCTCCCATTAAAAAATTCACTTGAATATTCTTAATCAGAATGTAAAATTACGTTAATGGAGCAAATTTGAACCAATTAGGATGAATAGAAAAAAAATTATAGCGCAAATTGTAGGAAAACAGTGTGATTGCGAAGGTATATTTCCAGCGATGCCTGACTGTTGTGGTGCCTGGATTTGCCGGAGCAATCCTTATCGCATTTAATGTTTCAATAAAAATAAAATATTATTAGCATTGCTTAAACAATAAAATATTGCTACGGAGCAATCCAGGGTTGAACCAAATCTCTCAGCCGAAAATGGTATAATATATTGCTTTTTTTTAAATTGTAAATTATATTTTTAAATAAAACAAAGTAATTTAAAATTATGTGAAAATTTATTTAATTTTAAATTAACAATATATTAATTACATTGATGAGCGAGAATGAGTTGCATTATATAACAATATAAATAAAATAATACCATTAACAAAAATATTTTAATAGAGTTGTAAACTATTTTTTAAAATGTATCTATATCCAAAGTATGGTGAATTCAAAACATAATGGTATATTTGAGAGGGGCTAAATGTTTATAATTTTCGCGTAATTAATTATTAAAAATTAAAATTTCGACAACACTCGAACCTCGAGCCGATTTGTTCGTGACGTCACACTCGATCCTCTCAAAATCAAACAACTCTGTCACTTGTAAACAGGGGATCGCTTTTTTCGTTGGTACCTGAACTTATACTCTACCTGCTCGATTTCAGGTAAAATTATAGTCCGGAGCGCACCAACAAACAACTCCCTCCCCATTGGATGTTTGTTCGTGATGTCGACCCCACGTGGTTAAAATCGCGGCTTTCATTAAAATTTAAACTTTGTTCATTAATAACTAATTAAATATATTCAAATCCGATTAAATTTTAATGACAAATCATTTCTTTTAATACAATCTATTCGATTAAGTGGTTAAAATTGCGATTTTCCAACTTAGTTTACAACTCTATTATCTCTATTTTTTTTAATAATATATTCTGTTTTCCATTTTCGCCTTTATAAAGGCGGTAATAATTATTTAGATGGAACAACTTTTCTTTTGGTAATGAATTATTGCTCTTTCATGAACAACGTTTAATATAGTGATGAAAAATCGCCTTGAAAACGGCGTTTTTCTGTTCATATTTAAGAGCAGATTATCACCAAAAAAATGCCATGTAAAATTGTCTTTTTAAAGACATTTCAGTTAATCTCTCTGATGATTTGTATATTTTTATGCAATTAATTTTATAATATTTCTAATATATCTTCAATAAAACTCACTTTTAATCAAAATTAAACATTTATTTATCTCTGTTATTAATAATACAGTTGTAAATTTATTTAATTTCATATTAAGTAATTGATATTAGAGGAAATAAGTTTAAATATTATATATTATAAAATGAATTTATACAAAGGATTATTATTACATTTTTGTTCGTCTTTAGAAAGACGGTTTTTATTGTTAAAAAAAACGATTATTGTTTTTGGTAATAAATTTCTTCTCTATAATGAACGAAACGTTTAATATACTGAAAAATCGCCTTGAAAAAGACGTTTTTCTGTTCATATTTAAGAGAAATGTAAAATTCTTATCAAAAAATATATACAAAATTGTCTTTATAAAGACATTTTAGTTAATTTCTCTAATTTCATTTCTATAAAATAAGTTTTTATAATATGTCAGAGAAATCAACTTATTATAAATTGCATACATAATAATCGTATCTTCTTAATACATAAAAAACAATTAAATACATTAATAATTTACATTAAATTCTTGTGACTTGCTATTTCTCTTTATTTGCTTCTATTCCAATCCATTAGAAGACCATTAGTGCTCCAGTTAAGTCGAAATTCCATGTTTTACTATGAAACCTTATCCAACGGAGGGTCTTCGGAACACGAATAGCCTGTAATTTCAATAATTAATAAAATATCTTTAATATATTGGTATATTTATCTTTAGAAGCGATTAAAGTTGTCGTTTTTTTCTTTGGTCCTTTAATTCATGGTCGAATTCCAGTTTCAGTTTGTAGTGCTCTCCGATGGGCGGTCATCAAAACACGAATCGCCTGTAATTTAAATAATTAATATGATATAATTGAAATAACTGCACACTCACCTTCAGACGCTTCCAAAGTTATGATTTCTTCCTTTGGACCCCGCATCTTTGACTGTTTTTAAGGTTTTGGGAACTAATTTCTCTCTTCGGAAACCGGCAAATCTCCAAGCAGAACACGAAACGCCTGTAAATTAAATATTTAACCAAATATCTCCACAAAAACAATAAATTTACTTTCGCAAACATTCAAAGTTATCGTTTCTTCCTATAGATGTTCCATTTCGGCCGCTTTTAATTATTTGGAGACAATATTCTTTTTTGGGAAGTCGAACATAACCTCAATTTTTCTTTATTACCATTTTTACCTAAAAAATAAATAAATTAGATGCTATATTTTAAATAAATATATAACTACATACCTTTCTCATTCTATTTCAGATGATATTTGTCTCATTCAATTGGTTTTAATTGATTTAAAACCGATTTTCTTCCTGTTGATTGACGATTCGTTTCCCAAAGCCACAAAAACGGTTAAAATTTTTCCCATTTCCATTGAACCCTATAAAAAATGTTAAAATGAGTTAATGTAAGACGTATTGTAATGATATTTACCCTTCAAGTGTTGTTTCAAGTTGAAGTAGATATGAAATTGAATGTTTTGTTCCCAAACGGTTTCCGAATGACTTCTCAAAGAACACGAAACACCTATAAATCAATTAATTGATAAAACAACTCAAAAATGTTTGAAAATATACCTTCAGAAGGGCTTAAATTTATCCTTTTGTCTTTTGTTGCACCATTTCCAGTTGTTTTCATGGCTTTGGTTCCAGTTTTGTAACAGCCAAAACCCGGTTAACCTCACTTTTAGAAAAATTTGCATTTTACCTAAAAAATAAAATAATTAGAGAACGCGGATAAATAAATTAGGTATCTACATACCTTTCTACTTCCATTTCAATTGCTATTCGATTCCTTCCATTCGATTTAAATGCTTTTTTTATAAATTTTATTTCAATGTCCAAGTGAACTTTTCCGTTGTTCCCAAAAGGTACAAAATCAGTTTATGGCCCATGAATCTGAAACGAAAACATTAAATTGTATGTTCTTTTATCATCTTAAGTACTTACATTTGAGTAATTATTCCATTTTATTCCGATTTTCTCACTTTTAAATTTAAAGTTTTATGTGCCGCCATCTTGTCTTTTTCAAATTCAAATATGTTTTTTTTCGTGTTTTTCTTCATTCTGAAACGATAATACAATGAAAAATTGTTTTAAAAGGGCACCTTACTTACGTTTACACCGATTCCCAGGCGACTCCATGGATTTTAGACCCTTTTTTTCCATACATAGAGGCAAACGGCAAAAAGAGGACCATCTATGGAATTTTTTCCGTATAAAACACATTTGTCCTGTTTTTTGAATTTTCTTGGACTCGGATCTGAAAAATATCACTATTAATTGTTAGACTATGTTGATTTACTTACATTTTCATACTTTTTACTCTTCCATCGGATCATTTTTGTCCGAATTTCATCGGAGCTTTTTTTTGTCGGAAAAAAGCTCCAAACGGATTTTTACTCATTTCACCACCTAAAACAATTTGAACAGTATTAAATGCTTATATATGGTTTTTTACTTACATTTTACTTGATATTTAACCATTTTCTTGTAATTTATATTGATTTTAATTCATTTTTCAGCAAATTTTTAAATCACTCGCCCGACCATTGACAGTTTTCTCACCAACTCCATTAATTTCAGGGCTGCCAAAATCAGTGTTGTTCAGAGTGTTGTTTGGTATTCAGAACACGTCTCCAATTGTTTAACAGTGGATAGAAAATCAAATTTATACCTCACTAACTCAATTCCCATTAATCGTAAAAAATCTGAAAAAAATATCAAAAAATCAAGCGTAAAAAGTTCTTGTGCATAGGCTATTTGTATTTAAACTCAGTAAAAAGCATAATTGAAATAACACAAAAAAACCCCCTCGCCGCCATGACAGTGTGCAACGCAAATAGCCACATCACGCTTTATTATATAGACTAGAAGCCATTCACGGCCCTACGGGCTCGTGTTTGTACAGTTTTTACCTATAGGTTCTTTTTTATATAAGGTCTAGAATGTGTTTGCGAGATGGCCATGACCAAAATTTTGAAACAAAACATTTGTTTGATCGCCCCTTAATTTTTTAGAATTTCATCATGTACGCCCTTAAGGGAACATACAAACATGTTTACATTTGAACTACTCCGTGCAAAAGTTATTTTAAATTTAAATATAGAGTTTTTTAATATTATTATACTTTATAAATAAATTTACTAAATAAATCACAATTGTACATATCACTTTTATCCTTTTTCCATATATATATTTTAAATATTTCATGTAATTTTTTTTTGAACGGGACTCGGGAAGATAAAGCTAAATAATATTTTTGAATTTGAGCAATCTTTATGAATTAAGTTGTATGTTCCAGCAATTTTATGATATTGTGATATATAAAAGTAAATTAAAATTGTATTTAATGTTACAATGAGGTTTCAAAATCATTTCATTTATTACATTTAAATAGACTTTAATCATTTATTCCATTTATTTTCAAATTTTCAAATTTAATGTGTATGGTTGGTTGCATAAGTAGGTCGTAGAAATTTGAATCTTTTTCATATTAATTTATTTTTCCCAGATAAGTATTTCAGATGGAAAAAAGCTGATGGTCCATAAGGCTTCAGCACCTAACGATGTATGATTGTAATTTTTTTCAGATTTCTAATAGCGGTACATTAAAAATTATTAAATGGTTATAAGATTTTTGAAGCAACAGATGTGCCGGTGTCCCATCAACTATTCTAATTTATTGCCCAGTGGAAAAACTAATTGCATATTTGAAAACTGCAACAAAAACTATATTAAAACTGCACAATATAAACTGTGTCCGTCAATTAGGAAAATTGTTATAGGCTTAGATTGTTAGAAATGAGCGTTTTAGAGGTTTCGAAAAACTGATGTGCCGGTGTCCAACCAACGGATCTAATTTATTGCCCAGTGAAATAACCAATTACATATTTGAAAACTGCATCAAAAACTATATTAAAATTGCACAATATAAATTGTGTCTGTCAATTAGGAAAATTGTTATAAGCTTAGATTTTTAGAAATGAGTGTTTTAGAGGATTCAAAAAACTGATGTGCCGATGTCCAGCCAACGGATCTAATTTATTGCCCAGCGAAAAAACCAATTACATATTTGAAAACTGCGTCAAAAACTATATTAAAATTGCACAATATAAACTGTGTCCGTCAATTAGGAAAATTGTTATAGGCTTAGATTGTTAGAAATGAGCGTTTTAGAGGTTTCAAAAAACTGATGAGCCGGTGTCCAGCCAACGGATCTAATTTATTGCCCAGTGGAAAAACCAATTACATATTTAAAAACTGCAACAAAAACTGTATTAAAATTGCACAATATAAACTGTGTCCGTCAATTAGGAAAATTGTTATAAGCTTAGATTGTTAGAAATGAGCGTTTTAGAGGTTTCAAGAAACTGATGTGCCGGTGTCCAGCCAACGGATCTAATTTATTGCCCAGTGGAAAAACTAATTACATATTTAAAAACTGCAACAAAAACTATATTAAAACAGCACAATATAAACTGTGTCCGTCAATTAGGAAAATTGTTATAGGCTTAGATTGATAGAAATGAGCGTTTTAGAGGATTCAAAAAACTGATATGCCGATGTCCAGCCAACGGATCTAATTTATTGCCCAGTGGAAAAACCAATTACATATTTAAAAACTGCAACAAAAACTAAATTAAAACTGCACAATATAAACTGTGTCCGTCAATTAGGAAAATTGTTATAAGCTTAGATTGTTAGAAATGAGCGTTTTAGAGGTTTCTAAAAACTGATGTGCCGGTGTCCAGCCAACGGATCTAATTTATTGCCCAGTGGAAAAACCAATTACATATTTGAAAACTGCAACAAAAACTATATTAAAACTGCACAATATAAACTGTGTCCGTCAATTAGGAAAATTGTTATAGGCTTAGATTGTTAGAAATGAGCGTTTTTGAGGTTTCTAAAAACTGATGTGCCGGTGTCCAGCCAGCGGATCTAATTTATTGCCCAGTGGAAAAACCAATTACATATTTGAAAACTGCAACAAAAACTATATTTAAACTGCACAATATAAACTGTGTCCGTCAATTAGGAAAATTGTTATAGGCTTAGATTGTTAGAAATGAGCGTTTTAGAGGTTTCTAAAAACTGATGTGCCGGTGTCCAGCCAGCGGATCTAATTTATTGCCCAGTGGAAAAACCAATTGCATATTTGAAAACTACAACAAAAACTATATTAAAACTGCACAATATAAACTGTGTCCGTCAATTAGGAAAATTGTTATAGGCTTAGATTGTTAGAAATGAGCGTTTTAGAGGTTTCTAAAAACTGATGTGCCGGTGTCCAGCCAGCGGATCTAATTTATTGCCCAGTGGAAAAACCAATTACATATTTGAAAACTGCAACAAAAAGTATATTAAAACTGCACAATATAAAATCTGTCCGTCAATTAGGAAAATTGTTATAGGCTTAGATTGTTAGAAATGAGCGTTTTAGAGGTTTCTAAAAACTGATGTGCCGGTGTCCAGCCAGCGGATCTAATTTATTGCCCAGTGGAAAAACCAATTGCATATTTGAAAACTACAACAAAAACTATATTAAAACTGCACAATATAAACTGTGTCCGTCAATTAGGAAAATTGTTATAGGCTTAGATTGTTAGAAATGAGCGTTTTAGAGGTTTCTAAAAACTGATGTGTTGGTGTCCAGCCAGCGGATCTTATTTATTGCCCAGTGGAAAAACCAATTACATATTTGAAAACTGCAACAAAAAGTATATTAAAACTGCACAATATAAAATCTGCCCGTCAATTAGGAAAATTGTTATAGGCTTAGATTGTTAGAAATGAGCGTTTTAGAGGTTTCTAAAAAGTGATGTGCCGGTGTCCAGCCAGCGGATCTAATTTATTACCCAGTGGAAAAACCAATTACATTTTTAAAAACTGCAACAAAAACTGTATTAAAATTGCACAATATAAACTGTGTCCGTCAATTAGGAAAATTGTTATAAGCTTAGATTGTTAGAAATGAGCGTTTTAGAGGTTTCAAAAAACTGATGTGCCGGTGTCCAGCCAACGGATCTAATTTATTGCCCAGTGGAAAAACTAATTACATATTTAAAAACTGCAACAAAAACTATATTAAAACAGCACAATATAAACTGTGTCCGTCAATTAGGAAAATTGTTATAGGCTTAGATTGTTAGAAATGAGCGTTTTAGAGGATTCAAAAAACTGATATGCCGATGTCCAGCCAACGGATCTAATTTATTGCCCAGTGGAAAAACCAATTACATATTTAAAAACTGCAACAAAAACTAAATTAAAACTGCACAATATAAACTGTGTCCGTCAATTAGGAAAATTGTTATAAGCTTAGATTGTTAGAAATGAGCGTTTTAGAGGTTTCTAAAAACTGATGTGCCGGTGTCCAGCCAACGGATCTAATTTATTGCCCAGTGGAAAAACCAATTACATATTTAAAAACTGCAACAAAAACTATATTAAAACTGCACAATATAAACTGTGTCCGTCAATTAGGAAAATTGTTATAAGCTTAGATTGTTAGAAATGAGCGTTTTAGAGGTTTCTAAAAACTGATGTGCCGATGTCCAGCAAACGGATCTAATTTATTGCCCAGTGGAAAAACCAATTACATATTTGAAAACTGCAACAAAAACTATATTAAAACTGCACAATATAAACTGTGTCCGTCAATTAGGAAAATTGTTATAAGCTTAGATTGTTAAAAATGAGCGTTTTAGAGGTTTCTAAAAACTGATGTGCCGGTGTCCAGCCAACGGATCTAATTTATTGCCCAGTGGAAAAACCAATTACATATTTAAAAACTGCAACAAAAACTGTATTAAAATTGCACAATATAAACTGTGTCCGTCAATTAGGAAAATTGTTATAAGCTTAGATTGTTAGAAATGAGCGTTTTAGAGGTTTCTAAAAACTGATGTGCCGATGTCCAGCAAACGGATCTAATTTATTGCCCAGTGGAAAAACCAATTACATATTTGAAAACTGCAACAAAAACTATATTAAAACTGCACAATATAAACTGTGTCCGTCAATTAGGAAAATTGTTATAAGCTTAGATTGTTAGAAATGAGCGTTTTAGAGGTTTCTAAAAACTGATGTGCCGATGTCCAGCAAACGGATCTAATTTATTGCCCAGTGGAAAAACCAATTACATATTTGAAAACTGCAACAAAAACTATATTAAAACTGCACAATATAAACTGTGTCCGTCAATTAGGAAAATTGTTATAAGCTTAGATTTTTAGAAATGAGCGTTTTAGAGGTTTCTAAAAACTGATGTGCCGGTGTCCAGCCAACGGATCTAATTTATTGCCCAGTGGAAAAACCAATTACATATTTAAAAACTGCAACAAAAACTGTATTAAAATTGCTCAATATAAACTGTGTCCGTCAATTAGGAAAATTGTTATAAGCTTAGATTGTTAGAAATGAGCGTTTTAGAGGTTTCTAAAAACTGATGTGCCGATGTCCAGCAAACGGATCTAATTTATTGCCCAGTGGAAAAACCAATTACATATTTGAAAACTGCAACAAAAACTATATTAAAACTGCACAATATAAACTGTGTCCGTCAATTAGGAAAATTGTTATAGGCTTAGATTGTTAGAAATGAGCGTTTTAGAGGTTTCTAAAAACTGATGTGCCGGTGTCCAGCCAACGGATCTAATTTATTGCCCAGTGGAAAAACCAATTACATATTTGAAAACTGCAACAAAAACTATATTAAAATCGCACAATATAAAATCTGTCCCTCAATTAGGAAAATTGTTATAAGCTTAGATTGTTAGGAATGAGCGTTTTAGAGGATTCAAAAAACTGATGTGCCGATGTCCAGCCAACGGATCTAATTTATTGCTCAGTGGAAAAACCAATTACATATTTGAAAACTGTAACAAAAACTATATTAAAACTGCACAATATAAACTGTGTCTGTCAATTAGGAAAATGGTTATAGATAAACAATTGTGGGGCAAGTACTTTTTCGCGATTTCCGGAGGATACAATTTCCTTTCGGGTAGCCAAAATTAATTTTTATTTAGTCTTCGCAACTTTAATTATTTATAAATGAAACTTAAAAAACTTTTAAATAATTGTTTTATTGATTTATTTAAATTATTATCTTCTATATAAATTTCTATTAATTTTTCATGGCATTTTTCGCCTTTATACAGGCGGTTTGATTATTTATTTTTTTCTCGAAAACTATAATGAATAGGTAAAAACTGTTTGCATATTTGAATTCAGCATGAAAAACTCTATTAATGAGAATTTTTTCAGAATTTTCTTGAAGAATGTAAAAAACATACAACTTTTATCGAAAATTTCAGCTAGAAAATTCGACTTTTTTATTTACAGTCCGATCGTTACAAAAAAAATCACATACATAGAGTTGATAGCGCTGATAATGAATATCAAATTAGTTTTGCCCTATGTCTTATAGTTTTTCCAGAAAAAAATTCTAAAATTGACTAAAAGTGCCAAATTTGACCATTTATGACCGATTATTTCGAAAACGTAAACAATTTTATATGAACATAGTAGGTTTTTGAAATCAGCGTAAAAAGTTCTATCTCTCGGAATTTTTTCAGATTTTTAGGACAATTTTTTTGTTTTTCGAAAAAAATCCTGAGGGGATCCCCTTCTGTTTTTTATGAAAAAATAAAAATGATCCAAATTGGCTGAAATTTTGGTCATGGGTGCACTTGAGGGTGCTGATTATGATTATGTAAACGGAAAAGTTCTAAAGTTAATAATTAGCAGCAAAAAAATTAACAAATTTGGGAACTTTAAAGAAAAAAGGGAAAAACGAAACGATGCTCGATCGAAAGATATTACTTTTGCTCCCATCAAAAAACCAATTGTATATTTTTAATCAAAATATCGAATTACATCACTGGAGCAAATTTGAACCAATTTGAATGAAAAGAAAAAAAATTATAGCGCAAATTATAGGAAAATCGCGTGTTTGGGAATATATATTCGTAGCGATGCCTGACCGACGGTGTCTGGATATATCCTAATTAAAAAATCAAGAATTTAAAGTTAATGAAAGAGTGAAACTATATTAGTATGCTTAATTTAAGCTTTCTACGACAATTAGAAAAACATTTATAGTGAAAATTGTAGCAAAAACTATGTGAAAATACTTATTTTGAAGGGTTTGGAAGATCTAAAGCTGCCTGGACGTCTCTGGACTTGCCTCTATCGAAAAATTATTTGCATATTCTTAATTAGAATGTGAAACTTCTTTAGTGTACTAAATTTAAAGTACTTCCGACAATAAGGACTAATGTTATGGCACAATAACGGCAGAAGCAAATTTGTCGAAAAAGCCTATGAAATTGAACCAATATATTTTGATTGAATTGAACATTCTAATTGAACCATAAAATTAACCCTTATTTTGTTTTTTAGTGTATTTTCAAATGAAACTAAAAATAAATTTAGATTTATTTATTGATTTATTTAAATTATTATGGTTTGTATAAAAATAGTATATTTCAAATAAATATATTGTTACTTAACATAAAAATATTTTTTTTCGCCTTTATAAAGGCGGTTTTATTATTTAGATGAATAGAACAATTTTTTTAGTAATAGATTACTCCTTGATGAATTGAACGTTTAATATAAATGAAAAATTGCCTTGATAAAGGCACTTTTCTGTTCATCTTTAAGAGTAATTACTTAAAATGCTCAATTACCAAAAATTACATGTAAAATTGTCTTTATAAAGACAGTTCAGATACTTTCTCTAAACTATTTACATTGTTGTTATATAATAAATTTCATAATTTGTTAGAGAAATAAACCTACTGCAGATTACATGCAAAATTGTTCATCATACAAAATAATTTACAATGTACATAAAAATGTTATTTTAATCTTGGGGGCTTGTTGAATATTTTCCATTGTTCTCTTCACAGGTTTCATAAAAAAATTTTCTTGGTTCATTTAATTCTGAAAATTGCACAAATATTAATTAATATGTAATTGTTTGTTTAATACTTTACCATTTTAATTGTGTTCCTAATTGTTTCTTGCGCTGAAATTGCATGATTTCCTCTTACGGCCATCTTATTGAACTTGCACCCGAACACGAACCGCCTGTAAAATAATTATTTAATAAATTATTGTCAAAATAACTGTACGTTTACTTTTAGTAGCGGTTGAAGTTATTGTTTTTCCATTTAGTTATTGATTAAAATATGAAAATCCAGTATTTCACCCAGTAACGCTTTTGGGCGTTTGTAGGTGAACACGAATCACCTGTAAAATAAGTATTTATTAAAATATATTTAAAATAACTTTACATTTACCTTCAGGAGGGGTTCTAGTTATTGTTTTTCTAATTCACTCCTCGGTTAAAGTTTCATTTCGCAATTTTGGTTCATCTGGCTCTCCAATGGACTTGTATCAGAACACGAATCACCTGTAAAATATTTATTTAATAAAATATATTTAAAATAACTTTACATTTACCTCCAGAATCGGTTCTAGTTATTGGTTATTTACTTCAATCCTCGATTAAAGTTCCATTTCTATGTTTTGGCTACTTTTGCACTCCAATGGGCTTCTATCAGAACACGAAACGCCTGTAAATTAAATATTTAACCAAATATCTCCACAAAAACATTAAATTTACTTTCGCAAACATTCAAAGTTATCGTTTCTTCCTATAGATGTTACATTTCGGCCTCTTTTAATTGTTTGGAGACTATATTCTTCGTTGGGAAGTCGAACATAACCTCAATTTTTTTTAATTTCCATTTTTACCTAAAAAATAAACGAATTAAATATTATATATTAATTAAATATATAACTACATACCTTTCTTATTTCATTTCAGATATTATTTGTTCCATGGAATTGCATTTAAGTGATCAAAATTGGATTTTCTTCCGGTTTGTTGACTGCTCATTTCCCAAAGCCATAAAAACGGTTTAAACTGCTCCAATTCCCATTGATTCCTAAAAATATCGATAATATAAGTTAATGTACGGTTTGTTTTTATGATATTTACCTATCAAGTGCTGTTTCAAGTTGATTTAGGTATGAAATTTTATGTTTCTTTTCCAAACGCACACCGAGTGACTTCCCAAAGAACAAAAATCACCTGTAAATCAATTATTTATTAAAAGATCTCAAAACTGTTTAAATATATACCTTAAGAAGAGCTTGAATTTTTCATTTATCCATTTGTTTTACCATTTCCAGCCGTTTTTCAATGTTTTGGTTCCTGTTTTCCATCAGCCAAAAGCCGGTTAACCTCACTTTTTGGATTTCTTCATTTTTACCTAAAAAATAAATAAATTAGAGATAATAATGTATTGATGAATTATATAACTTTTTACCTTTGTTAATCTAATTCCAGTGATAGTTGTTAGTTTCCAATACATTTAAGTACTAATATTCCATATTTTGTGTCGCTTTCAAATGGCAATTTTCAAATGTTCCCAAAACATATAAAATTGCATTTTAACCAAGAAATCTGTAAAGAAAATGATAAATTATTTGTTCAATTAACTATTTTGTTACTTACATTTACGATATTTTTCCATTTGATGCGAAAATTTTCATAATTTCTTCATATATTTTTTTTACGTTCCTCCCCTTTTAAGCGAGTCAACTATTTTTTTGAATAAATTCCCATTTTCCGGTAAATTGGTGGCTCCTGAAAAAAAACTATCATTAAAAATGGAATTAGAAGAACAGATTACATACCTTTTCATCGATTTCCATCCATATCCATGGAATTTTAACAGTTTTTTCGCACATGCCGTTGTCGACCGCTTCCAAGAGGGCAAATGTGCGTGTTTGGCCCATTGAAAAACGCGTTTTTCCAATTTTTTCAATTTTTCGCCGCTGGAAAATAAAAATAACTGGTTCAATTAATAAAATGTGTGTGTTTACTTACATTTTCATACTTTTTTCACTTCCATCGCTTTGATTTTTATCCAATTTTCATCGGAGCTTTTTTTTGTCGGAAAAAAAGCTCCAAACGGATTTTTACTCATTTCACCACCTAAAACAATTTGAACAGTATTAAATGCTTATATATGGTTTTGTACTTACATTTTACTTGTTATTTAACCATTTTCTTGTAATTTCCATTGATTTTAATTCATTTTTCAGCAAATTTTCAAATCTCTCGCCCGACCGTTGACAGTTTTCTCACCAACTCCATTAATTTCAGGGCTGCCAAAATCAGTGTTGTTCAGAGTGTTGTTTTGTATTCCGGAACCAATTCCAATTGTTTAACAAAGGATGGAAGAAAAAATTTGTCTCAAACTAACTGAATTCCCATTAATTGTAAAAAATCTGAAAAAAATATCAAAAAATCAAGCGTAAAAAGTTGTTTGGCATAGGCTATTAACATTAGACTCAAGTGAAATGCATGTAGGAAAAAACATAGAAAAACCCCTTCGCCGCCATGACAGTGTGCGACGCAAATAGCCATGTCACGCTTTATTATATAGATGAGCACGATGTCTTTAATAGTTTGGCTGTAACGGACATTTTAGAAATATTAGGTGTTCAACCACATGTTGCAGTCCAACGCTTAATATGTGATTATAGTAATGCTTTGGGATTCTGTATAACGCTGCATATACAATATGAACTCTGTGCCTCTAATAGTTTGGCAGTAACTGACACTTTTGGAATATTAGGTGTTCAACCACATGTTGCAGTCCAACGCTTAATATGTGATTATAGTAATGCTTTGAGACTCGGTATAACGCTGCATATACAATATGAGCACTGTGCCTCTAATTGTTTGGCTGTTACGGACATTTTTGAAATATTAGGTGTTCAACCACATGTTGCAGTCTAACGCTTAATATGTGGTTATCGTAATGCTTTGGGACTCTGTATAGCGCTGCATATACAATATGAGCATTGTGAATCTAATAGTTGGGCTGTAACGGATATTTTTGAAATATTAGGTGTTCAACCACATGTTGCAGTCCAACGCTTAATATGTGATTATAGTAATGCTTTGAGACTCTGTATAGCGCTGCATATACAATATGAACTCTTTGCCTCTAATAGTTTGGCTGTAACTGACACTTCCAGTTCCTTGACCAGGTTCAAGATGGAGTAAGACCCACTGAAAGAAAAATAAATGAGTAATTAGTCAACGGACTAAGTGAGCATTATTAATAATTATTATTAAAACGTATTAAATCCAAATAATAATTGAAGTATCTTGGGTATTGAGTAATAAACACTGCACTCCTTATTACACATACATATATTTATTATACAATAACTTGTCACAATTTAATACTTATAGATCATTACAGTTATTTTCGACTTCGTTCTGCTGTCGTTAGATCGGAAGTGTCTCATGACCTGCGCAACCGTTCTATATTTAAATATTCAAATATTACATTTCCCCACATTTAACTTAGAACCGGGTGATTACAATTATAATTTACTTTTAAGTTCATTTTTCTTTTGTACAGCAACATATTACATTTAAATTTAATCTGCGTAATATTGAAACGCATTGAATAATTAAACAACTTTGTATTACATTGAATTTTCGCTATTTCATGTCATGCATTCAATTTTAATACCTAGTTCTTTTGGAAGTTGCGTATTCATCATATTTAGCCGTTCTTTTTACTGCACGCCTCGATCTTCTTATTTGTGTGCTGTTTTCGTTTTCGGCAACGTTAGGTGTAACTGCTGTTTCGCTAATTCTTGCGTCCTCTACCGTGTGGTCCGTGGTTTCCTCTGGGGTTTCATCTATGTTTTGCTGCATAAAGTTATCATTAGTTACTGGTGTGTTGCTTGTATCGCCAATTACTACCCCTATTATCCCTTCCACGGCCTTATTTCCGTACTTACGTTGCCTCACCTGTATGTCCGTTCCTTCTGGTGTTTTTGTGTATTTTCTTAATTGGTTAATATGTCTTTTCCATACTTCGCCCGTTTTTACCTTGCATTCGTATACAGCTTTGCCCATTTTCCTGATTATTGTTGCTTCCGCCCACTCTTTTTTGTTCACCTTCCTGTAGTCTCTTGCCATTACTGGCTGTCCAATGTGCATTGAGTTGTTTTTCCTTACTTCATGACTTTCCTGTTCTTGTGATGCGTGGTTTGTTGGGGTCTTCGTGCAATTGTTGCAGTCTGTTGCGAGTTTTCCTCCCAAACATTATCTCATTCGGTGATTCACCTGTGGTGCAATGATTTGCATTTCTGTAATGAAATAAAAACCTATACATTAGTGTTTCAAAGTTGGCTGTGTTTTGTTGATCAATTAAAGCAGCCTTAAAGATTAAATGCAGATTAAATGGCGGACTGGTGATGTGTTTGATACCGTTGGATTTGTTGAATTCCTTTAACTGTCTCGATGTGAACTGCCTACCATTGTCAGTAACGAGCATTTCTGGCAGTCCATATTTAGAATACGTTTCTCTCATCCTCATTACCGTCTCTTCTCCAGTGCAGCTAGTCATAATGTAAGCCTCAGGATATTTTGAGTGGCTGTCGATCATTATCAAAACATTTTTACCATTTATTTCTAAAAAATCAGCATGTACTCTTTGCCACACTCTTGTTGTTTGAAACCACGGTGTGTCTGCTGCTTTCTTAGGCTCTGAAAGTGATTTTAAACATGGTACGTACCCCTTTATCCTGTCTTCGATGTTCTGGTCGATGTTTGGCCACCACACATACGATCGAGCCAGCGTTTTGGTTTTGGTTATGCCCAAATGACCGCTGTGAAGTTCATCCAAGTAGACTTAGTGGTGCAATTATGCGGTGTCCCCATAGAACTGCCCCCCTGTCTATTGTTAATTCATCCTTTTTTGTGTGATACACCTTATACTGTTCTTCTACTTGGGCTGGCCACTTTGTTGTGATAAAATCTCTTACCTTTGTGAGCGTTTTATCTTTTGTCGTTTCTTCAATAATTTTGTTTATGTTGATCGGCCATTCTTCACACGTTTCTGCGAAGTGTATGAATCCATTTCTGCTGTATTCGTCGGATACGACTCGTTTCTGAAGTGGCATTCTCGACAACCAATCTGCAAAGTGATTATCTTTACCGTTTATGTGTTTAATTTTGTAGTCAAATCCGCTCAGCCACACACACCAACGTTGGATCCGGTCCTGGTGCCTAAGAGGAATTGGTTTATTCTCACCGTATAATCCAACTAAGGGCTTATGATCCATGCGAATCGTGAATTTCTGGCCCTGTACATACTGCTGAAATTTTCTTATGCCAAATATGATTGCTAGGGCTTCCAACTCTACTACTGAATAGTTTTTTTCTTGCGGTTGCAATGTTCTTGATGCACAAGCAACTATTCTCTCCGAATTTCCCTCCTTGATGCTCAGAACTGCCGAAATTCCATCTGTGGACGCGTCTGTTGTTATTATGATGTCCTTCGTTGCATCGAAATGTGTTAACGTCACATCTTTTGCCATTTCTTCTTTTATTTTCAGGAATGCTTCTTCGCATTCGGTGTCCCAGTGGAACCTGCAGTCTTTTTTTAAGAGCTTGTACATTGGACAGAGAATTTTTGCCAATTTAGGAACAAATTTAGAGTAATAATTTACGACTCCAATAAATGACCTTACTTGTGTCTGATTTGACGGTGCTGGTGCATTCACAATTGCCTCGATTTTTTTCTGTGTCTTCTTAATTCCTTCTTTGCTTATTATGTACCCAAGGTAACTTATTTCGCTTTTAAAAAATTCACATTTCTCTGCGTTGAGCGTTAGACCTGCAATTTGCAATTTTTCCAATACATTTTCAAGATTTCTTACGTGTTCTTCCTCTGTGCTTCCTGTCACCACTATATCGTCCACAAAACTAACTACGCCGTCCATTCCTTGAAACAAGCTTTCAATTGTTTGTTGAAATATGCTGCTTGATGGATGGATGAAAAATGGTAATCTCTTGACTTTGAAGAGGCCTTTATGGGTTGACCAAGTCGTTAGATTTTGAGATTCCTCCGCCAACTCCAATTGCATATATGCTTGGCTTAAGTCAAGCTTTGTGTACCTCTGCCCTCCTTTCAGTTTGTCGAATATGTCCTCGATTCTGGGTAGTGGATAATTTACCTTTAACAAATGCTTATTTAAGGTTACCTTGTAGTCGCCACATATTCTGACACTTTGATTTGCTTTTAATACCGGAACTATTGGTGTTCCCCACGGACTACTCATTGTTGGCTCAATAATGTCTGCCTTAACTAATCGTTCCAGTTCTTCTTCTATTTTCTTCCTGTATACTAACGGTACTGGACGTGGTTTGTAAAAAATTGGTTGAACATTCTCTGCAATCTGCAAACTGACTTTGTGGAGTTTGAATTTACCAATTTCTTCCCTGAATACGTCTTTATATTTGTTTTTTAACCCTTCCTTAACGTTTACATTACTTATTACATCAATGTTGAGTAACGAAAGCCCAACTCCAAATTGATTCATGAAATTCCGACCTAATAGTTTTGGCCCTCCGTTATTTACAACATATATACGAACATATTTTTCAACATCATTGAATTTAATTTTACATTCAAAATACCCTTCTGGTCTTATTGGTGTGCCAGTATACCCTTTAAATTTGATTGTTTGCTTTATAAATTTGTATTGTTTAAACTCTTTGATATAATCATTTAAATTAATACATGACATGGCCGCACCTGAATCTACAAACATTTTATGCGTTTTTTTATCAATTTTTACTTTTATTTCGTACTCATCGTGCGTTGAATCATCATTTATGTTAAAAAAATCAAACTCAACTTCGTCGCCTGATTCTGATGAGTCGTTTTTAATAAAGTTGTGACTGTTTGCTTTTTGTCTACATATCTTTTCTAAATGACCGACTTTTTTACAATAGTTACAAGAATAAGAAGCATATTTACAGTATCTGTGATAATTTTTACCACAATGTTTACAGAGTGTTGCAGCTCCTTCTGGTGGACCGGACCCTCTAGCTCTCGATTCCCTCGGTGCGTTATGGAATGACTTTTTGTCATCTCCACTCCGTGCCCACGGTGCACCGCCACGTTGCGTGACGCGGTGTTGTTGTCCTTGATGCTTGCCTCTATTGAAGTACACGTCACGATCGCTTTGAGATGCCGACTTCCGCACTGCTTCTCTTTAGTTTGCCAATTCTACGATTTTCAGTAATGTTTCGGTCTCCTTTTCTTCGCATATACGGTCCTGGATTGCACCTCTTCTCATGCCGGTCACAAATTTGTCCTTTAAAACTGCTTCCAACTGCCCCTCGAACTTGCAATTTACCGCCAATGATCGAACTCTCGCATACCATTCTGCGGCACTTTCATCCTCTTTTTGCGATGCTTCATAAAACTTTATACGCTCTTTCCACGCTGATACTTGTGGCGTGAAATGCGTTTTCAACAATTCTGTTAATTGTGCATACGTTTTGTCTTTTGGAATTGCCGGAAACGTTAAATTCCTTAATATCTTATAGGTTGACGTACCGATTGAACTGATAAGGGTTGCAATTTTGACTTTTTCTTCTGTGATCTTATTTGCCTCGAAATATTGCTCCAATTTTTCAACATATACCACCCAGTCATCGTACTCGCAATTGTATTCCGTTAAGTTTCCGATGAGTCCTCCGGTAGCCATCTTCTGCTTTTCTTATGTCGCCATGTGCCGAATTTGACTGATTTCTCGATTTCCAATTGTTCCTCGTCGCCAATGAAGTATCTTGGGTATTGAGTAATAAACACTGCACTCCTTATTACACATACATATATTTATTATACAATAACTTGTCACAATTTAATACTTATAGATCATTACAGTTATTTTCGACTTCGTTCTGCTGTCGTTAGATCGGAAGTGTCTCATGACCTGTGCAACCGTTCTATATTTAAATATTCAAATATTACAATAATAATTAATAAATGTAAATTGTAAATCATCAAAAACAATTGTTTACAAATGCAAAATTATGATGACGAAACCCACCGCGAGGCTTCTTGTCTACCAATATCGCTTTGGGTGTTCAAATAAATCCCAACCAACGTCTTGGAGGGTATCAGGCGTCCCTGATAATAAAATAAATATGTATGTATTTGTGACAGTTCCTAGTACGGACCCCGTCTAGTACACATACCCATCTAGTACGACGGAGTATGGACTAAAATAATGTACCGCGATATCGATACACTTTCCACCTTGGATGTCCAATCCAATCTGTAATACCTCCGTTACTTCCGTAGGAATACAGCGACCGACAGTCATTTACAACAACCCCAGAATTAATTGTAATCAATTGTAAAATTAAATATATTGAAATGATATTTAAATTTTGTTTCAAAATAATGCAATCAGCATCATACATAATATAAGAATAAAACGAGCATTAAATTTATATGTGTCGATACGATCGTACGCACTAATATCTTAATAAAAAAATAGAAATAATAATAATAATACTCACATAAATTTTAATTGTAGAAAACAGCACAAAATGTATTATTAACCCAAATAAAACTCAACTGTTCACTAGACAGACTGAAAGTAAAATGGTCCCTTCAGTCCCTAATCCTAAGCATTCGAAAGTGCATTTCAGCAGATACTTTGTTCGGCTGTTTTCATATTTTGTGCGTCTTAAAAAAAACCCGCAAAACCCACGTGCATCCAAAGCAACAAAATAAACAGGCACGGACTAGGTCCCTTACATACGCCTGCCAAATTTTTATTCGAAAAACTACTTTGTGAAGCTGAGCAATAAAAATTTTACAGAAAATATATCTCCCTCAGAATTCCCAGATCATACAACGTTCTATCAGGAAGATTCAGCAAAACCAAGAAAATAAAATAAAGAAAATATACATTTATTAAAGATATGTGAAAATTCACAAAACGAAATGAGTATACTATTATATGTAAAAAAAAACATCATAAAATACATATAAGAAAACAAAATATTTCAAAATATGACAGAGAAATGAGATACAAAGATAAAATACAATGTATATGTATTATATGTATAATAAAACAAACAAACAAAACAAAATAGGTACATGTAATTTGTTCAAAAAAAAATTATGAGTCTTTCTTATAAAACACTTTTACGTTGGTAATATTATAATTCCCTTTGGAATCACGATGTTTTTAGAATTCGGTGTATGTGGATCTAAAATTGCAAAATATCCTGTAATTCCGGATCAGTACGTTGAACATTCTTTAAATCCTTTAAAACAGTTGAAATTTTCTCAGTTAATTCCGTTTTTGAAGCAAACGCAGGAATGGCCTTAACAACATCAACATTTAACAATGCAACTAGTGGTTCTTTTGTTTTTCGTGACGTACTATCAGAAGGGTATCGAGAAAGAGTGTCTGCTATAATATTGTCTTTTCCAGCAATATGATGAATTTCATAATTGTAATCATTCAACTGTATGCACCAACGAGCTATCCGTTCATTGTGAAGTTGACATTTGTGCAAAAATTCCAATGCTCTATGATCAGTATGGATGATTATTTTATTCCCTATTACTAGTGTTCGGAACTTTGACAATGCATAAATGATAGAAAGTAACTCTTTTTCCGTCACTGTGTAATTAATTTCAGAATTTCTCAAAGATCGGCTTGCAAAAGCGATTGGTAAATGTTGATTTCCACTATCCAATTGGTACAACACAGCGCCAACTGCATATCCGGAACTATCCGCTTGTAAATGGTATTCTTTAGAAGGATCTGGATGGTGCAAAACGACATTGTCAATAAAAAGATCTTTTACAAGATTGAAAGCTTCTTGTTCCACGTGTGTCCATTTCCATGTAACGTTCTTTTTCAACAAATTATTTAAAGGTAAAACAGCATTACTAAAAAGATGAGAAAATTTCCTGTAATTACATATTCCTAAGAATGAACGTAAATCCATAACACATTGAGGAGTTGGAAAATTTCGTATAATCTCAATTTTATCAGGATCAGGATATACTCCACGATCAGATAAAATGTGTCCTAGGAATTTTACTTCTGTTTGGCAAAACTTTGTTTTTGTAAGATTTACGGTTACATTGGCTTCTTCCAATTTTGTAAGTACATTGTCTATATGTTGAAAATGGGATTCTAACGATGGTGATGCAATTAGCAAATCGTCAACATAAACTGTGGTATATTCCTTTACTTCAGGTCCAAGAATTATATCCATTGCTCTATTGAATGAAGCTGTGGCCGTCTTAATTCCAAAAGGCATGACTTTAAAGGCATACGACTTTCCTTCATATAAAAATGCTGTGTATTTCTGACTATTTTCTTCTAACGGAATTTGCCAGAATGATGCCCTCAAATCAATTGTGGTAAAATATCGACTTTCATAAAATCTTTGAAAAATCTCATTCACTTGGGGTGGTCTTTCGGAATCCGCTTGCATAATATTATTAATATACCTCGCATCAAGACAAATTCTCACTGAACCATCTTTTTTTCGAGCGGCAGTTATGGGACTCGCATAAGGCGAAGAAATTCTACCAATTATTCCATCGTGTTCTAACTCATTAATAAGCTTATCAACTTCAGACCGAAATGAAAAAGGAATCGGATAAGGCTTTTTATGAAAGGTTTTTCTTCTGTTAATATAATTTTATGTACATATTTGTTTGTCAAACCCGGTTTTGTACGAAATATATCATGATGATTAGAAAGAATATTTAAAAGAATGGTTTTGTCATGTTCAGAAAAAGTAAGATTAGCAACAACGGATTGTAAAGTTTCAAAAGATTCCCTTTCGTTAATAGATTCTAAATTAGCTAAACAATTTAATGAACTATAACATGATTCTGTAGAATCCATGCAAGAAAAAGAATAAGGATTAAAATTAATACTACGACGCGTATCATTTACAAAAACTATTAATTGATTTGAATTAAAAAGTAACTCAGCTTTATGTGCAGTAAGCCAATCACATCCCAATATCATGTCTTTTGCTAGCCTTTCTACAATCAACACCACAGCTGTATACGAAAATTCCCCAATAGTGAATGAAATATAAGCTTGAGTTGTAATTTTTAAAGATTTCTTTCCAGTAACTCCTTTAATGTTAATTCCAGTGAGTGGTAAAGTGGGAAATGGAACTTCTTGTTGAATAAGTGTAAATATATTTTTATCAAGACAGCTTACTTCACTTCCTGTATCAATTAAAGTTGTTACTTCCAAAGAAGCAATTTTCACTTTAATCTCAGGAACCACTTGAACAGGTCGATGAACAGTTGTCTCAGAATTTTTTATTAAAGTTAAGATGTGAAAATAATTCCTGATAAATATAGGGGTATTAGTCAAAAGAGGGTTAAAACGTTTTTTAGATATTATGGAAAGAGGTTGTACAATGCCTTGGTTTGATTTCCCAATCCCATTACCAGGTATCCATCCCATATTTTGTAATAAACGTGCACCAAATGGATATAATTTAGAAAGAGTATCAGATGGGGAAATGGCAGACGAACTGAAACTTGTTACTGTTTGTTGTTTTGATTGTGGGCCCTCTTTTTGTCGGCGAAGTTGGCCCTTCCCTTCGTCGTTCTTACGTTTCCCGAAGAAGTTGGTTGAGATGAGGATTTAAAAGTGTTCGTTGTACCCGGTTTAGAATATGTAATGTGTGGCGTATTTTCGCGGACCCGAGCTATTTGCTTCGAGCGCCAGGTGTTTTAAGGCAAAACACCAACCGTACCGCGAATAAACACTCAGTGAAGAAAATACATTTAAAATCCAGGGGTCAATAATTATTTAATTGTACGTACCGAAAGAAAGAAATAAATGAATGAACTTAACTTAAATTTATTGAAACTGATAATAATTAAAAAAAAGTAAGATACTGGTTACAAAATAAAAGAAAAAAAAATAAAATCAATTTGAAACAACTTACAAAGAGAATAACAAATATGCGGAGGTACGCTATTAATAATAATTATGCAGAATAAACTATGCGGATAGAAAATAAAATGCAGAAAACACAAAGCGGGTTCACGAAATTTCACAAGTGCCAAATAAACCAAAAGGAAATTTAATCAAACTAAAACTGTCACTCAATACCAATTAAAAATATAAAACTCCAGAACAGATGCGCAGTGCGCCAGACAGACTTCCTGACAGATTTAACAGTAGCACAGATTTCCCTTCTGAAAATTTAACAGTCAGAAAATAATGAATTTTTAGGCACTTTGCAGCCGATTTTATATGCGGAAATCAGAGAAGGGATTCTGAGTATGCACGGAAGAGATAATGACGTCAAAAACACCCCAAAAAACTATAGAACTCAGCGGCGGGGTACTAGAAGTACCAAAAGAGCGGGGGGTAATTCAAGTAATTGAAATAATTAGCTTTGGCTAATTATTCAGAATAAAATAAAAGAAAATAACATAATTCAGAATTAGAAAAGAAAATAAATTGACAGATTCACGTAAAATAAAATGCAGTTGACGACATAACTCACCCCTTCATCTACGGGGTTGATTCATACGAATGAATCAGGACTCAGAAACACACATCAGAAAATATATGCGGATGCGGATAAAGTGCAGTAATATTCAGAAAATCAGGGGTGAACTTGGAAGCGGCGTGGTTGACCACATTCCAATGTTCAATATGCAGAAATTACGATTAAATCAGATAAATGTGACTTACTCTGATAAATGCGGACACATAGTAATCACAATGCAGTTGCAGTTAAGTCACAAAACAACAGAACAAATCAGTAAACTGCACTTTTGTGTCAAATGCACATGTTAGTACTTTTTATCACCAAATTCCAATCGTGATATCTGGTTGCGGAAGTACTCTTAATCGATTATCGATTTTTAAATGCGGCACGGGTTGTCTATTGTCAACCAATTAATAATTAATTATTCAGAATCAAAACAAACACTTAACCTTAAAATAATGCAGAAGATTAAATGTTATAAAGCGGGAAATAATCAGGTAATTAATCAGAAGGAGCAATTCGTAATAAATTCATATTAACGAATGCATTTTCAGGTGGCCAAAATGCAGGTTCGTTACAAGTGTTTTGTTGTGAAGTATTATTATACCTGGGTTGAAAATTAAGTGAACTGTTTGATGTACCTGGATTTGCATACGGATTTCTTCGAATATTAGTAAATTTAGTTTGTTTCATTGGTTGTACAGATCCTGGATTTTGAATAATTGACTGGTTTTGAATCAAGAAAGTAGAAAATGTTTTCAAAGTTTTATGTTCTCTAGCCAACCACTGTGATTGAATATTAGGAGAAAAATGTCTAACCAATTCCGCTAACAATTCATTCTCTGGAATTTTCTGAGTAAGATGACTTGCCAAGTTCACATATCGGGAAAAATGAAACAACATAGTTTGTCCATTCTCAGGTTGGTATCTATCTGTCGAAATTTGTTTTCTAACCTCCAACTGTTTATCTGCAGTCCAAAAAGCCTCCAGAAAATCCTGTTTAAAATCCAGATAAGTATTCCAAGAAGCCTGATGTATCGCCGTCCATGTCTTTGCAGATCCTTTCAAACACTTACATGCCAATTTTAATTTATTTTCCTCCGACAATGTTAATACTTTCGCATGATCTTCTAAATTTTTTAGGAAAACAACAGGATTACCAGTACCATCAAATTTAGGCTTAAGAGGAACATCTGGAGCTTGCTGAGTTATATTCCACAAAAGAGTTCTCAAATCAGGTATATCGTTAGAATTAGGTCCGGAAGATGTCGCTGTTTCCGAAGATCTCACTATATTTGCGTTAAGGTTTACTTGCCTGTCACGAGAAGTGCTCGGAGTCGCTATTTCTTCTACATTGTGAACATTTACCACCTCCATTGAGGGATTTTGCTGTGACTCATCTAGAGTTTGACCAACGAATATACACTAGGAAGAATGGACAATACCGAAGTAAGAAATTTGTCGGCCATCTGGTAAACCGGGAAGCGAACTAACGCTCGAGAAGCTGAGTTCCCGCCAATTTTACTAAATTCAAATTTAAAATTCATACTTGACTTATATAGATTTAGGTATATGTAGAAAAGGGTAAATTCAAACACATTATTTTCATTTTCATTTATTTTCATTTTATTGAGCGCGATATTATTTGCAATATTAATACATTCTACAGCTCTTGTGTCTATATTATACTCAAATTGTGAGAATTTATCAGATTTATCTACAGTCATTACACTATTTAAAACACAATTTATTATTCGCTTCACTTCTAAGTTCTACACTTGTTTTCACTTCAACGGCTGCAATACAATACATACAATATTCTAAGTAACATGCCTGACGCTTAGCAATAGACACGCCTAGTTTTGTTAGTTAGAAACTAAAAATCACTAAACGACTAAGCTAGTCACCGGCAAAATGACAAGTAGCGCCCTCTCGCAAACCGGGAAGCGCATTAAAACCTTGAAGCGCATATCTCCCATATGATGTCCGGGGCCTGAGTTTGACTATCTGTCGAATTTTGGTTCAAATTATTTAATTGCTGTTGCATCGTTTCAGGTTTCATTCGCAAATCGGCGTTTTCTTTTTCCTGTATTTTCATATACTCAGCAAACCATTGTGGCATAGAAGACTCTTGAACTGGCACGTCCGGAACTGTAGGATTAGACACTACGGCTGTCGTGGATGCTTGATTTGTATTCGTCTTTCGTGATTTACTGGGTTTTGTAACCACTGATTGTTTAGGTTTCCTTGTTCTTTAATTTGAGCGTTGTATCGGTACAGGATTTGAATCATTGACAATGTCAAGACATGAGTCTCCAACAGAGTCCTGAGATCCTTCACCCTTAGTTGAATCAGAGCTCTGTTGATCGGCCATTGTAAATTTCCAAGCTAATGTAGAAGAATTTCTATATCAGTATAAAATCCACACTATAAATAAAACTATTATACCTAGTATAATAAAATTTAATATTTATTAGGTATTAAAATATTTTAGCATTTAAGAGAGAAGGAAAAAAAAATTGAAATATATTATGCTGAATCCTCCCCACAAAACATCGCACAAATCCATAGAATGCAATGAAACACCAAGATGAAATCTTAAAATTTTGAATGTAAAGTATCAAATATCGGAAAATTAAGATTAAAATATTTATTATATTTTAAAGAAACCATATTTTAGTTTGAAGAGATTTTTTTCACAGTTATAATACCTAACAATAAATGATAAATTCAATAAAAAAAAGAAAATAAACTAAATTTTAAAATGCAGTGTAAATTTATATACGCAATTGAGCCGAACCATTTGTGAAATGCCCCTCACCATAAACTTCGATTCAGGGAATCGTAATAAAACATCCCAACCATAAGAAAGCAAATTTAGTATTCAAACATGTGGATGGCAAAATACAATATTAACAAACATAACCACTTAAAACATATTCAAAGTAATTATATCCTACGTTGTGTTCAATAATTGATAATTATGATCGTCTATTAAAATAACATACTTTATATTAAAACGCAATTTTGTGATCAAAATAAAAGAAATTAGCAAACAACTTTCTATCTATTCAACAACTCATAAAACATCATTTGCCTTATCACATCTTTCAACATTCAAGGGATCCCTCATATACACACTTACAATCCAAAACAAACCTCTCACTAAAGAAAAATGTACAGCACATTCAAAACCAGCAAAACATTTCCACACAAGATTACAAGAATATATTTTAAGTTTATTTAATTTAAAATATTGAATTAGAAATTTTATTTAAACAATGAAATTTCAAATAAAATTTGCCTTCTTATAGATAAAGATATCTGAACCATGTAAATTTATTTTATTAAACATAAAAGAAATTTAAATTTTTATCACTTAATATGTGAAATCAATGAATACTCAAAAAATAAATTTAAAATAGAAAATAGTTTAAATGTTTAAAACCAATAATTCATCAAATTAAAAAAAAAACTCAAATAAAATCCATCAGAAAGTCTTTTAAACTCCATCTCACATAGTCACGGCACTCTGTAACGATACAAACCCCGGTATTTACTTAAATGTATATTTAAGAAAAGAATATTAAAATAAAAAAAATAAACCGAGAGTGATCGTTGACCAGGTTCAAGATGGAGTAAGACCCACTGAAAGAAAAATAAATGAGTAATTAGTCAACGGACTAAGTGAGCATTATTAATAATTATTATTAAAACGAATTAAATCTAAATAATAATAATTAATAAATGTAAATTGTAAATCATCAAAAACAATTGTTTACAAATGCAAAATTATGATGACGTAACCCACCGCGAGGCTTCTTGTCTACCAATATCGCTTTGGGTGTTCAAATAAATCCCAACCAACGTCTTGGAGGGTATCAGGCGTCCCTGATAATAAAATAAATATGTATGTATTTGTGACAGTTCCTAGTACGGACCCCGTCTAGTACACATACCCATCTAGTACGACGGAGTATGGACTAAAATAATGTACCGCGATATCGATACACTTTCCACCTTGGATGTCCAATCCAATCTGTAATACCTCCGTTACTTCCGTAGGCATACAGCGACCGACAGTCATTTACAACAACCCCAGAATTAATTGTAATCAATTGTAAAATTAAATATATTGAAATGATATTTAAATTTTGTTTCAAAATAATGCAATCAGCATCATACATAATATAAGAATAAAACGAGCATTAAATTTATATGTGTCGATACGATCGTACGCACTAATATCTTAATAAAAAAATAGAAATAATAATAATAATACTCACATAAATTTTAATTGTAGAAAACAGCACAAAATGTATTATTACCAATATATTATACCAATGTATTATTAACCCAAATAAAACTCAACTGTTCACTAGACAGACTGAAAGTAAAATGGTCCCTTCAGACCCTAAACCCAAGCATTCGAAAGTGCATTTCAGCAGATACTTTGTTCGGCTGTTTTCATATTTTGTGCGTCTTAAAAAAAAACACGCAAAACCCACGTGCATCCAAAGCAACAAAATAAACAGGCACGGACTAGGTCCCTTACAGGACTCTGTATAACGCTGCATATACAATATAAACTCTGTGCTTCTAATAGTTTGGCTGTAACTGACACTTTTGGAATATTAGGTGTTCAACCACATGTTGCAGCCCAACGCTTAATATGTGATTATAGTAATGCTTTGGGACTCTGTATAACGCTGCATATACAATATGAACTCTGTGCCTCTAATAGTTTGGCTGTAACTGACACTTTTGGAATATTAGGTGTTCAACCACATGTTGCAGTCCAACGCTTAATATGTGATTATAGTAATGCTTTGGGCCTTTGAATAACGCTGCATACAGAATATGAAGTCTGTGCCTCTAATAGTTTGACTGTAACTGATACTTTTGGAATATAAGGTGTTCAACCACATGTTGCAGTCCAACGCTTAAAATGTGATTATAGTAATGCTTTGGGACTCTGTATAACGCTGCATATACTATATGAACTCTGTGCATCTAATTGTTTGGCTGTAACTGATACTTTTGGAATATTTGGTGTCCAACCACATGTTGCAGTACAACGCTTAATATGTGATTATAGTAATGCTTTGGGACTCTGTATAACGCTGCATATACAATATGAACTCTGTGCCTCTAATAGTTTGGCTGTAACTGACACTTTTGGAATATTAGGTGTTCAACCACATGTTGCAGTCCAGCGCTTAATATGTGATTATAGTAATGCTTTGGGACTCTGTATAACGCTGCATATACAATATGAACTCTGTGCTTCTAATAGTTTGGCTGTAACTGACACTTTTGGAATATTAGGTGTCCAACCACATGTTGCAGTCCAACGCTTAATATGTGATTATAGTAATGCATTGGGACTCTGTATAACGCTGCATATACAATATGAAGTCTGTGCCTCTGATAGTGCGGCTATAATTGACATTTTTGGAATATTAGGTGTTCAACCACATGTTGCAGTCCAACGCTTAATATGTGATTATAGTAATGCTTTGGGACTCTGTATAAAGCTGCATGTACAATATAAGCACTGTGCCTCTAATTGTTTGGCTGTAACGGACATTTTTGAAATATTAGGTGTTCAACCACATGTTGCAGTCCAACGCTTAATATGTGATTATAGTAATGCTTTATGACTCTGTATAGCGCTGCATATACAATATGAGCATTGTGAATCTAATAGTTGGGCTGTAACAGACATTTTTGAAATATTAGGTGTTCAACCACATGTTGCAGTCTAACGCCTAATATGTGATTATAGTAATGTTTTGAAACTCTGTGTAACGCTGCATATACAATATGAAGTCTGTGCCCCTGATAGTTTGGCTATAATTGTCATTTATGGAATATTAGGTGATCCACCACATGTTGCAGTCCAACGCTTAATATGTGGTTATAGTAATGCTTTGGGACTCTGTATAACGCTGCATATACAATATGAGCACTGTGCCTCTAATAGTTTGGCTGTAACGGACATTTTTGAAATAATAATTGTTCAACCACATGTTGCAGTCCATCGCTTAATATGTGATTATAGTAATGCTTTGGGACTCTGTATAGCGCTGCATATACAATATGAGCATTGTGAATCTAATAGTTGGGCTGTAACAGACATTTTTGAAATATTAGGTGTTCAACCACATGTTGCAGTCTAACGCCTAATATGTGATTATAGTAATGTTTTGAAACTTTGTGTAACGCTGCATATACAATATGAAGTCTGTGCCTCTAAAAGTTTGGCTGTAACTGACACTTTTGGAATATTAGTGTTCAACCACATGTTGCAGTCCAGCGCTTAATATGTGATTATAGTAATGCTTTGGGACTCTGTATAACGCTGCATATACAATATGAAGTCTGTGCTTCTGATATATTTGGCTATAATTGACATTTTTGGAATATTAGGTGTTCAGCAACATGGGGCAATCCAACGCTTAATAAGTGATTATTTTAATGCATTAAGCCTCTGTATAGCGCTGCATTTAGAATATGAGCACGATGTCTCTAATAGTTTGGCTGTAACGGACATTTTAGAAATATTAGGTGTTCAACCACATGTTGCAGTCCAACGCTTGATATGTGATTATAGTAATGCTTTGGGACTCTGTATAGCGCTGCATATACAATATGAGCACTATGCATCTAATAGTTTGGCTGTAACTTACATTTTTGAAATATTAGGTGATCAACCACATGTTGCAGTCTATCGCTTAATATGTGATTATAGTAATGCTTTGGGACTCTGTATAACGCTGCATATGCAATATAAACTCTGTGCCTCTAATAGTTTGGCTGTAACTGACACTTTTGGAATATTAGGTGTCCAACCACATGTTGCAGTCCAACGCTTAATATGTGATTATAGTAATGCTTTGGGACTCTGTATAGCTCTGCATATACAATATGAGCACTGTGCCTCTAATAGTTTGGCTGTAACTGACACTTTTGGAATATTAGGTGTTCAACCACATGTTGCAGTCCAACGCTTAATATGTGATTATAGTAATGCTTTGGGACTCTGTATAGCGCTGCATATACAATATGAGCACTGTGCCTCTAATAGTTTGGCTGTAACTGACACTTTTGGAATATTAGGTGTTCAACCACATGTTGCAGTCCAACGCTTAATATGTGATTATAGTAATGCTTTGGGACTCTGTATAACGCTGCATATACAATATGAACTCTGTGCTTCTAATAGTTTGGCTGTAACTGACACTTTTGGAATATTAGGTGTCCAACCACATGTTGCAGTCCAACGCTTAATATGTGATTATAGTAATGCTTTGGGACTCTGTATAGCTCTGCATATACAATATGAGCACTGTGCCTCTAATAGTTTGGCTGTAACTGACACTTTTGGAATATTAGGTGTTCAACCACATGTTGCAGTCCAACGCTTAATATGTGGTTATAGTAATGCTTTGGGAGTCTGTATAACGCTGCATATACAATATGAGCACTGTGCCTCTAATTGTTTGGCTGTAACGGACATTTTTGAAATATTAGGTGTTCAACCACATGATGCAGTCCAACGCTTAATATGTGGTTATTGTAATGCTTTGAGACTATGTATAACGCTGCATATACAATATGAGCACTGTGCCTCTAATAGTTTGGCTGTAACGGACATTTTTGAAATAATAATTGTTCAACCACATGTTGCAGTCCATCGCTTTAAAATGTGATTATAGTAATGCTTTGGGACTCTGTATAGCGCTGCATATACAATATGAGCATTGTGAATCTAATAGTTGGGCTGTAACAGACATTTTTGAAATATTAGGTGTTCAACGACATGTTGCAGTCTAACGCCTAATATGTGATTATAGTAATGTTTTGAAACTCTGTGTAACGCTGCATATACAATATGAGCACTGTGCCTCTTATAGTTTGGCTGTAACTGACACTTTTGGAATATTAGGTGTTCAACCACATGTTGCAGTCCAACGCTTAATTGTGATTATAGTAATGCTTTGGGCCTCTGTGTAACGCTGCATATACTGTGACGAAGTCACTATGTTAGGTAGTTGTTTTAATGTATAATTAAAACAATAAAGGTGATTTAACCAGAAAGTGTCTTGTCCGTACCGTATTCAATAAACTGGATGCCCGAGTTTGCGAATCTTCAAAGGATCAGGTACCGCGGTCATATTAATTGAATAGTAGGAGATTATCAAAGTAGGGGAAAAGTTTGGCGATTGATAAGATAGGTCCGCGCGAAATATTAATCAGTATTGTACTCATCAAGTAACCGTGTATGGCGTGTTAGTTGACGACCTTTACGAGCGAAAAGTGAGTGATTACCGAGATAACTAGTGTTCTTCTGTTAATTTCTGAGATAGTGACTTTTATACCGTTTTGTGCAAGACATTCCGCCTTAGAGCGAAGAGCAATTTGTGTTAAATTAAAAACCATTCATAGTTTTCATTTGGGTAAGCAGTTACCGTATCTTTAGCCGCGAGAGTTTTTTGTGTCCTAGTAATCAGCTGATTTTCGCTATTAATAGATCAAGTCTCTTGACCAAGTCCGTCTATCCTGTAAGCGTAAATCCTTTATGTGTTATAAATTGACAATTGTCGGTGTGACCAACTATACCATTGGCAATTGTCTTCCTTTATTCTGTACCGTTTTATTTGTGTAACCACCGGCGTGACCAACTACACCGTTGGGTGGTTACTTCCCGTTTTGAGAATTCTGTATTGTTTTATTTGTGTAGCCACTGGCGTGACCAACTACACCGTTAGGTGGTTACTTCCCGTTTTAGTGTATTCTGTGCTGTTTTATTTGTGTAGCCACCGGCGTGATCAACTACACCGTTGGGTGGTTACTTCCCATTTTGTGTATTCTGTTCTGTCTTATTCGTGTAGCCACCGGCGTGACCAACTACACCGTTGGATGGTTACTTCCCGTTTCTGTGTACTCTGTACTGTTTTAGTTGTGTAGCCACCGGCGTGCCCAACTACACCGTTGGGTGGTTACTTCCCGTTTCTGTGTACTCTGTACTGTTTTAGTTGTGTAGCCACCGGCGTGCCCAACTACACCGTTGGGTGGTTACTTCCCGTTTGTGTAATCTGTACCGTTGAACCTGTTTAAAGTTTGGACATTGGATCGCGCGTTTAACCCTTTAACAAGACAAAAATACTCTCACGGCCGCATGTTAACCTTTTTTACTGCTGTACATTGGTTGTTTGCTGCTTACTATTGTCTGTTTGCTTTTGACATTGCTTATTAACCCCCGCATTTGACCTGTCCGTAGTTAGTTTGCTTTCTTAATATCGCACCGCTCGCATTTATTCATAAATTCGTATCACGATTAGAACCCGTTTGTAGTGAATGTAATTAGTACGTTCTGTATAATCTTTTAACCATTATTGCTTTCAGGGGACGATAAATATAACAATCGTTTTGTACAAATTTAATAAAAATAAACTAGTAACCCTGTATTATTCATTTATTTCCTTCAAAAATTAGGTGGCGCTCGAGAAAACCGACGTAAGCGCGTCACAAATTGGCGCCCGGAGCAGGGACCGTTTTTGAAAAACCGTTATGGGAAAACAGGACGAAAGAAGGACCTCAGAAGAGGGAGAAAACGGAGAAAGCCGTGTAAGTTGGATTTACCGGCTAAATAAGACCGTATTAGAGGACATGTTAGAAGAACATGGAATTGACAACACCGGAACGTTAGAGGAGCTACGTCGGCGTGCAGTACAGGCAGCTCGACGGGGGATCTTTCGTTCCCCCGGGGCACAGGCACCAGAAGCAATCCCAGACCAGGAAACATCCCCACCGGAACAGAAAATACCGCGAGGAGAACCACCGACAAACGTTACATACACTACGACGTACAGGGGATTTCCAACGGCAACGAACGTGCCGATTTCGACAGCGGGATGGCCAGGTGGACTACCACCACAGCCTGGGACTCAAACTCAATCTGGCACGCAAACCGCCTTCTCATATATCATGGACATGCAAACACTGATTCGACGTCATGGAGCACTCTCCGCCGAACAGGAATTATTCTGGATTCACCGAAATTTGCTCCCAGAATACCGCCAATACATCAGAAGGGGTTCGTTCGCCGACATACCGCAACTAATCGCTCAAGTACGCGAGTTGGAGACAATCCGCGAGGAGGCGAACTCAACCGCACGAGTGAGGGCTCGACAAGCGGCCGTCGACCGCCCCAACTACGCCGAACCACCCCGGAAACAGCCGGCACCGGCAATAAGAACCATGGAACCGACTTGCTGGAAATGTGGTCAAGTCGGGCATTATAAGACAGAATGCCGACTGGAAACACCGCGCCAGACCACCGAAACTGACACCCTATGCTTCAGGTGTGGAGAAAGGAGACACATGAGGGCTCAATGCGTAAACCCGGCGAAATTATTCTCTTCACGCTGTATGAAGCCGGAAGTGATGTCCAAAAACTTCCCCTGCGATCAGAGGACTGGAAACAGGACACATACAACGGAAACTAGAACTCCACCCCCCATCACCACCACCGGGGGGATGAGAAAATTCAACCCCGGTCCCGCTGTTCCGTCTACCAGTAGAGGGAGGACGGTCACGTTCCAGGAACCGATGGATACGTCACCTGCACCCCACATGATGGTAATTCCCAGCACCGATGAACGACCGTCTGTGCCACTAAATATCCAGGGCCGTGTTTTCGCCGCTTTGATCGATACCGGCGCCGAATTATCCTATATTAGTGAGGCTGTAGCAGATTACATTGCTTCAACTGGAGTACCGATTCGAGACTGCATTGGGGGTGCTGCAATCGTGGCTAGCGGACAAAGAGAACCGATACACAAATTGGTGAAGATAAAAACGATTATCGCTGGGAAAAAGTCATGGAATTTTTTCTATGTTTTACCGGGATTACCACAAGACGTGGTAATTGGAGTGGACCAAATTAAATCCAGGAAGATTGCACTGGATTTCCAGAACGATACGATCACCGTGGCTGGACAAGTGGTCAATCGGACCGCCAACGTGCATATCATCCGGACAGAAGGCCCACCCCCGCAGGTAAAACCCATTTCCCTTGTCCAGAGCCTGAATAATCGCGAAGAACGGCGTTTAGCCGAGTTTTTAGAGCAAGAACTGCCGAAATTTGACGGACTTACTGGACCGACACCGTTAACAAGACACCACATTAAACTTAAGAACCGGGAGCCGATTAAACAGCGATATCGTCCACAAAATCCGGCAATGCAACAAATAATAAATGATGAAGTGGACCGCATGCTGGAAGAGGACGTAATTGAACCGTCACGCAGTCCGTGGAGCAGTCCGGTGGTGATTGTTAAGAAAAAGGACGGAAAACCGAGATTTTGTGTGGATTTAAGGGAGGTAAATAAAGCGTCACATAAAGACGCATACCCACTGCCGTTCATTAATGCGATACTGGACAAATTAAGAGAAGCTCGTTATATTACTAGTCTGGACTTGCGACAGGGATACAGGCAAGTGGCTTTGACTGAAGAAAGTAAGCCGGTCACCGCCTTTACAGTGCCCGGAAGAGGGCTGTTCCAGTTCAAAGTAATACCGTTTGGGTTGCATTCCGCCCCTGCAAGGTTTCAGCGATTATTGGACCAAATAATCGGGCCAGAATTGGACCCCATAGCGTTCGCATATCTGGACGACATCATTGTATTGGGGCGAACGTTCGAAGAGCACTTACAGAACTTGAGAATTGTCTTCCAACGACTGAGAGATGCAAATCTGAAACTGAACCCCGTTAAATGCGAATTCTGTAAGAAAACATTGAAATATTTGGGGCACATGGTGACGGCAGAAAGAATTGGTACCGATCCTGCTAAAATAAGAGCCATTTTGGAAATTACGCCACCACACAATATAAGGAGCTTACGGAGAATCTTGGGGGTTTGTTCCTGGTACCGCCGCTTTATCGAGGGATTCTCCCAGATAGCACAACCCCTGACGTCACTGCTGAAGAAAAACCGGAAGTGGCACTGGGCCGAACCACAAAGCAACGCGTTCTCACAACTAAAGCAACGTCTGACGGAAGCACCGATATTAGTAGTTATCTTGGGGTGATACCAGGACCCGATGGCGCTTCTGATGGCACATGCCATCAGCAGAGACCATCCAATAGGGGGTCTCCAGAAGATCCTACAAGAATTTCTACAAGAAGTGCAAAAGAAGTCTTGTACGCGGTGAGACACTCCTAGTCCCATTTGATGGCATGTATCCATCCTCAGGACCCATCGAATAAGGGTGTGGTATGGGGGATGATCTCCAGAAAGAGACGGGGTCCAACAACAACAACAAGAAGAAGAACTTCTGCAAGAAATGCGCTGCAGAAGAAGTCTTGTATATGAGGACGCACGCACACACATCATGCATGGGTATGAGGGGGACCATGTGTTCCATGATGGTTGGTGATGGACACATACACGCACGCACGCACGCATACAAGACTTATCCAACCAAGGCCAGGGTGGGCTGGCCATCTCCAGAGTATTGTAGAAGAGATTTAAGAAATAATTCTGTAGAAATAACATAGAACATCTTTCCATTTTGTTTAAGAACACCGCGAGATTTAAATTTAAATTATGCGCATAAGAAATTTGTGACATGTAATTTAAGAGGAGGGGTGTTATTTAAATGATATATAATTTTTGTAATGGTACTATTCATTACAGTTTGAAATATTTTTCAGTTTAATTAAGAATTCATTATACATATACATATTACATATACATATAAGAATTATCTGAAATTATATACCAACAAATATTTCTCGTAAGTTATAATTTGATTTCAAATTTATTTTTTTAATATAGTTTTTATTTAAGGTATTTTAAATATAAATAAAAAAAAACATGACAACTAGTAGAACAACTGAAGACCTAATATTACATATTGTGAGAGTATCAGAAATGGCTTTCTCACCAACGAGAGCTAGTGTATTAAGTGCTGGATTTGATTTAATAACACCCATGGATTTTACAATTGATCCTGGTGCTCGTGAATTAATTGATATATTGATTATATATCGATATTAATTGATATATAAAAGTTCAACTTCCTTATGGTTGTTATGGTAGAATTGCATCCCGTTCCGGTCATTCATTAAATATGAGTATAGAAGTTGGTGCTGGTGTTATTGATAGAGATTATACAGGAAATATTAAGGTTTTATTATACAATCATGGGAAAACAAGAGCATATTTTAATAGAGGTGATAAAATTGCTCAATTAATTTTGGAGAAAAATATCATCCCATATGTTATGGAGCGTGTTGGACAAGGCCCCTTTCAAAAACGAGGTGATAATGGATTTGGTTCATCTGATAAAACAAAAGTTGAAAAACAAAATTGAAAGTTTACATATTTTGTAGTTTCCCTTGTTTACAAATAAAATTTTAATAAATATTCAATATCTTTTGATTTTAAATATTTTTATAATCAATTTTAGGTTTAAAACAATATATAAAAAGAATTTTTAATAAAATCAAATCATTAATGTGGTGTTGTTGGTATGTGAACATTGTTAGTTTTTAATCATAATGAATGATCATATAATTTTACTCTCAGATCGTTCATCAATTTTAAGTTGTAAATTCTCACCACCTTTAATATTAAATGAATCAGATATAAATGTTGGAGCTTTAGTTGATTTTATTAGTTATCATACAATTAATAATGTTACTAAAGAGAATAATAAATTTCATTTTTCAGTACCTACATTAGAAAAGAAATACACATACCAATAAAATCTATGAAATAGCAATTGATCCTGGATTGTATGAAATAAAAGATATAGCACATTTTATAGAAAAAGAGAGGAAAAAGATAGTAGAAAAGAATGAGAAAGATTATTTGTTATCTATTAAGGCAAATTTAAATACATTACATTGTGAAATTAAATCGGTTTACAATATTCATTTTGATGAAGAACATTCAATTGGTTCTTTATTAGGATTTAAAAAAAAAATTATTATGCTGGTATTAAGCATATATCAGAAAATCCAATTAATATTTCAAATGTGAATGCCATTTGTATTGATTGTTCTTTAGTAAAAAATTCACATGCTGATAATAAAGAGACTCACATATTACATACATTTTACCCACTTGTTGTTCCAGGTGAAAAAATAGTAAATTCCCCCACTACCTTAATTTATTTACCAATCAATACAAACTATATAGATGAAATTATAGTTACAATAGTTGATCAAAGAGGCAATTTAATTAATTTTAATGGTGGATTGATCACAATAAGGTTACATTTAAAATCTATTCTAAATAAATTGTAAATTCGTGATGGTCTTTAGATATAATAGGTCTAATTCATTTATTGTTTCTTCTTATGAAAATATTGATAAAAATACTATAAATAAGAAAATGAACATTAAAAACTTTAGTAAGAAAGTGAATGTAATGAGATTAACATCTGAAAATAAACAATTTCTTCAATCATTAGGGTTTAAAGTTCTAAATTAAAATTTAAAAAATGAGTTCTATTTTACATATTGGACAAGAGCTCTATAATGATGATACTATTACATCTAAGCAATTTCATTCTTATTATCCATATTCTAGTTCTAAAATATCTTTATCGGATGAAATAAGGTTTCCAATTCAAACACAAAATATATATACATTACCATCTGAAAGTTTTATATTAATTGATGGTAAAATTGTTAATCAAGATAATACAGTAAGTAATATAATTAAATTTATAAATAATGGTGTTGCCTTTATGTTTGATGAAGCAAGATATGAAATTGGAGGAAAAGTTCTTGATAGGTGTAGAAATGTTGGTATTACTACCACTTTAAAAGGGTATGTTTCTTTTACAAAAAATGATACTGACCGATATGAACATACTAGTTGGAATCATTTCAACTATCCTAATATAATTGATACAACTGGACATTTTAACATTTGTTTACCTTTAAAAAATTTATTTGGTTTCTGTGAGGATTATAAAAAAATATTAATCAATATTAAACAAGAACTTGTATTATTGCGGGCCTCAACAGATTTAAATGCAACAATAACAACAGACCCTAATGAAATACCTAAAATTGAAATAAACCGAATAGTTTTTAAAATACCACATACAGAAGTATCTACAGAACAACAACTTAAATTATTAAAGAATGTTGAAAGTGGTAAAGATATAACTATGAATTATCGCTCCTGGCAGCTATTTGAACAACCAAATCTATTTTCCAATAGTAAAAATCATATATGGAATATTGTTTCTTCAAGTCAACTTGAAAAACCACGCCATGTTATTATAGGTTTTCAAACAGACAAAAAAAATAAAGCAACTATGAATATGAGTCATTTCGATCATTGTAATTTAACAAATGTAAAATTATTTATTAATTCAGATGTATACCCTTATGACGATTTAAATTTGGATTTTGATACAAAAAAATATTCAATTTTGTATCACATGTATAGCATGTTTCAAGAATCTTTTTACTATAAGAATTCTGGGGAACCATGTATTCCATATGATAAATTTTTAACAATTGCTCCATTAATCGTCATTGATTGTAGTCAACAGAATGACAAAAATTTAAAAGGGGGCACGTGTGACATTCGTTTGGAATTTCAAACAAATAAAGATATACCAGCGAACACAAGCGTCTATTGTCTTATTATACATGACAAAGTAACTAAATATAACCCATTAACAAACATTGTCAATGTAATGTAAGAATGAAAGGTGAATTAGATTTTTTTTACCATTTAACTAAGAAAAAATAAACCAATGGATTATTAAAATATTTTTTATTTATCAAATAAATCAAATATTATCAATCAAATATTAAATCAAATATTAAAACATTAAACTGCAATTGCCCCTGCTGCCGGAGGTGGTGGCGGAGGCGGATCATCTTCATTATCATTATCATTTTCATTATCATTCAAATCACTGCTGTACGCTTCATCCTCTTCCTCTGCCATCCGCACTGCTTCTCAATTAGCTTGTTCCTCATCTGCTGCCCTTTGAGCCTCATCATCCCAATTTACATCTTCCTGCTCAAAGGGCCAGGGCATGAAATCTCGTACCCTTGTTTCTCTTCGTAAAAAATCTTGATATTCATAACAGTGCAGATGGTGCTGTTCCATTCCATTCACTTGAACCAACTTCTTACATTTACACATAAAAAACATTCTCTTGTTTTTATAATTCCGCCTCCGACACCGATTTATGTGCGAGAGCAAATATTGCTCCCGCACATAATGCCTCTTATTATAGGGGCATTTTCTAAATCTACTATCATTATTATTTTCAGACATTGCGATTTGATTTTAATGTTAGAAACTAATTTAAATTAATTTAATTCCCTTCCTTTTATATAAATCAGTTTTGATTACTAAACACTCTGTATCTAAATAAGTTTCATTGGACTCTTACAATGTGGATACTATGCTAAAATCCCAGGAAAATTTTGTAAATAATCGACATTTAATTAATACAAGTTTATATATTATTATCTACACTTAATGAATAAAGGTATTTATATTATACTCTTGAATAACAATTCATATTATATTTAAGAACAAGTGAATACTTATTGTCTCTCCAAGATTAATTCAAAGAACCACACTTGTAGAAATATTATTATAAAAAATTAAATGCATGCATTGTACCAAATAAAATGACTGATTTGATTATTACAAAATTAAAAAATTGTCATACAAATGACAAAGTATATGAAATAGTTGTATATAAAAGGGGAAAATAATTAATTTTCAACTTAGTATGTCATATTATAATTACCATGAATAATAAGAAATCTACATTTCAAAGGTGTCCCTATAATAAAGGGCATATTGTCAATATTAAATATTTTTTAAGACATACTGAACAATGTAGAAGAAGAAAGCGCCCCTATTTAAAGAAAAAAATGTTTTTTAAATGTGTATGTGATATATTTATTCAAATTCACTCATTGAAACGCCATCATATTCGGTGTCGTGATTACCAAGATTATATTAAAAATAATAGTCAAGTACAACCTCTTATACAAGAACCACATCAACAACAACAACCACGAGAAGTAGAAGAAGAACCACTTCCACCACCACCACCAGAGCAGGGAAATAGAGAAATGGATGAAAGAGAGAGATTGTTAATGATAATGGATTGGCTTGGAAATGTAATGGCTCCAGAAGAAGACAATAACGAGGAAGATGAGGGATATTATGGCGAGATATTCCTTGACAGTGATAGTGATGAAGAATCTGATGATAGTGGATATCAACCACCACCTGCTGCAGCGATAGCTGTTTAGTTAGAGGTATTTTTCATAATAAACATAGATATAAAACAAATTTTATTTTATGTTTTTTTTATTATTTTAGATGCTGTATTTATTCGATTATAAGTTTTATTATAGTTTATATATTTTTTATAAACCTACATATAAATAAATATGTATAATAAAATTATAAAATCTGAATTTAATGTTTTATTTTCTCATTCATCTTCATCGTCACCTATTAAATCATATCCTTGATGTAAGAATTCCTCATCTAGAATACGAGCCACCTCTTTTTTGCTTCTTTCACTCCTCTCTTTTTGAATTTTCAAATCTTCATTAGTAGAGGTGATTGATTTATTTGTTGAAAAAGAAGACGATGAAGAATGGGGTATGGCTGGAATAACATTTAAGCCATTTGTAACTGATGGAATGTTTTGATCCAAATCTTCATTTGGTTCTAAACCAAAGTTATATTTGCGTACTAAATTCTCAAATATCTTAAAATCATTTTCGTTGTCAATGCAGCTCTTCATATATTTCATTGGAAGGTCACCAAACTTATTTATAAGAGTAACTTCTTTTGGTGTATAAGATAATTTAATAAAAATTGTGTCATCATTACGAGCATAAATATCTCGAACACCATATCTAAAAAATAATAATAGAGAAAAAAATTTAATTAAACAAGTTTTAAATATTTAATGTTGAACTTACTTGAATATGTGTTTTAACACAATTAATGCGTGTTCTATTGGTAATTCTTGAGGTTCAGTTATTCTAACAACAACTGTACAAGGTATAGTTGCCATTACGTTTTGTTTATATTGTTCACAATTAAAGAAATTACTAAAACTGAAATAAAATTTTTATATAAGGGGGTATTATATAGTTATAGTGACTAAGTCATATGCGCATGCCTTTTTTTCATTTAAAATAGGGTTGGAGGTTAAAGCTATTTATAGTGGTAATTAATTCAAGAAATTGTTATTATATTAACTTTTAGAGATTCAAGTTTATATAATATTACTTACAGTTAGTTAGTTAGTTAGTTAGTAAAGTACATCAGTTTTTTATGTGAATATCACTTTGAAATTAACAATATAAGGTAAAACAATTTATATGCAATAATTGATTGATAATTAATTTATATATAATTAAACTTTGTAGAATTAAAAAAAATGGATTTGTCAACAGTAAATCATTTAACATTAGATTTACTAACGAAGGAGATGGTTAATAGAATATAACAAGTTGGAAAATTGATTAAGACAGAAGAGGAATTCATAAAATTCAACAAATTTTTAAAAAAAAGTGTTACATTATTTAAGAAATATTTTCAAAACATAGAGAAAAAGAATAGATTTGTTTCCTATGCAAAATTAGAAGCTCATCTAGCTCTGTTTAATATTATAAGGAGCAATTTAAACATAGATATAAAAAAGAATTTATTAATAAGAATAATAGAAAGACTTTAAGACAACAGTTAATGTGGGTGGATGTTTAATCTTGTTTTAATAATCGAATAAAAACCGGGGCTATTGTAAATTATAATATAAAAGATCCAAATATTTTTTTTAATAAAGCGTATAGAAGTTTTGTAAAAAAAATTAAGGAAGCCCTAAAAAAGTCGCTTATTAAAGTAAATGTTACTTTCTTTGCAAATTTCATTAAACCTCAAACTGGTGAAACAGATATAAAACATTTTACAACAAAAAATCAAACAATTGATTTAAATACTAATTTAAAGAAGTTTTATAATGAAAATATAAAAGACACAATAATATCGAAATTAGAAACTTATCAAGAACGGGAATCTGGTCTTGTACTATATGAAATCATACAATTAAAGGTACATATTAACACTTATGACCCGATTAATGTAAGTGCACCAACTTGTATAAGTATTAAATTACCAAGTTGGGTTCAACTGACAAAAGCAACATTAAATGTTAAAAACAAAGATAACCATTGTTTTTTATGGAGTGTAATTGCCGCTCTTTATCCAGCTAAAAAATCTAAACATTCCTGTAGAACATCTTCATATCCTCATTTTTCAACTAAGTTAAATTATGAAGGAATTGAATTTCCAATGACTTTAAGACAAATTCCAAAATTTGAGAAAATGAATAATATATCTATAAATGTTTTTACATTAGAAAAACCAGAAAGAGAAAAGGACAATAATAAAGAAATAGTCGTTCCACTCTATTTAGGAAAAGAAGATTTTATTAATAAAATAAATTTATTAATGGTCAAATCAAGAGTCTGATAATGAAATAGATTCAAGTAAAATACAAAATTATAAAAACATATTTCATTTTGTTTTAATAAAAGATTTGTCTCGTTTACTTAGTCGACAAACACGATATCCTCATCACAAAATGTATTTCTGTGATAGATGTTTAAATCGCTTTAAAACAATTAGCTCTTTAAATAACCACCAGTTTGATTGTAAAAAATTGAACAATGTAAAAATGACATTACCTGTGGGTGATGAAAAAATTCTTAAGTTTTCTCATTATAAATACAAAGAAAAAGTACCTTTCGTTTTATATTGTGATATTGAAAGTTTACTAATAAAATACAATGATTTGAATATTGATAGTAATACAAAGAAATATAAAAATCATGAGGCATTTAGTGTAGCATATTATTTTAAGTGTTCATATGATAATTCTGTTTCATTTTACAATTCTTATACTGGTAAAAGTTGTATTTCCTGGTTTGTATTACAATTACAACAGTTAGCATTTAATTTAGATGGTATTTTTATAAATCCATTGCGTATGATTCCATTAACTGAAAATTAAAGAATGGAATATGAATCATCCAAATATTGTCATATATGTGAAAATCCATTTGATGAAAATAATTTTGGCAAGGCAAGAGATCATTGTCATTTGTCTGGTGTTTACAGAGGAGCAGCTCATGCAGCCTGCAATCTAAATTATAAAAATTCCCATGTTGTACCTATTATTTTCCACAACTTAAGTGGTTATGATAGTCATTTTATAATTAAAAGTTTATGTAGTGAAATTCCGGCATCTATACTATTATTACCTATAAATAAAGAGAAATATATTTCATTTTCGAAAAAAATTAATGGTACCAAGATAGAATATAGATTTCTCGACTCATATAGGTTCATGGCGAGTAGTCTAGATAAATTAAGTTCATATTTGTCTGATAATGATAAAACAATAACAAAGGCTTATTGTAAGAATGACCATGAATTTAATTTATTAAAACATAAAGGTATTTTTCCATATGAATATTATAGTAATTGGAATATATTAAGGGAAACTAAGTTACCTAAAATTGATGATTTTTATGATGAATTAAATGATCAACACATAACCAATGAAGATTATGAACACGCAATAAATGTTTGGAATTCTTTTCAAATATCAAATTTACAACAATATGCTGAACTCTATTTAAGGACAGATGTATTGTTATTAGCTGATGTGTTTGAAAAATTTAGAAATGTTTGTTTTGATGCTTATAAGTTGCATAGTTTACACTATTATACCGCACCTGGATTTTCCTTTGATTGTTGTTTAAAAATGACTAATGTAACATTAGAATTAATGGATGATGTAGATCAAATTCTTTTCATTGAAAAGGGTATAAGGGGTGGAATAAATCATTGTGCTAATAGGTATGCTAAGGCATGTAATAAATATATGGATAACTACAATTCTAATGATCCACCATCCTATTTAATGTATTTCGATTTAAATAACCAATATGGTCATGGAATGTGTGCTCCCTTACCTACAGGAAATTTTGAGTGGATTAAAAATGTTGAATATTTTAATATAGATACAATTCTATGTATATCTGATGAATCTGAATATGGATATATATTTGAAGTAGATCTTGAATATCCAAAAACTCTATTTGAGTCTCATAAAGATTTACCATTATGTCCTGAACATATGGGCTGAACCCATGGCAAACAATAAAATTAAAAAATTACTCACTACTTTTTATGATAAAAAAAATTATGTAATACATTATATAAATTTAAAGCAAGTCTTAAATTTGGGGTTGAAATTGAAAAAAATTCATAGAATTCTTAAATTTAAACAATCTCGTTGGATAAAACCATATATAGATCTTAATACAATGCTTAGACAAAATAGTAAAAATGAATTTGAAAAAATTTTTTTTTAAATTAATGAATAACTCATTTTTTGGAAAGACAATTGAATCAGTACGAAAATATAAGGATGTGAAGATAGTAACAAAATGGGGTGGAAGATATGGAGCACAAACTCTAATTGCAAAACCCAATTTTCATAGTTGCACAATTTTTGATAATGATATGGTTATAATTGAAATGCAACGATTAAATGTTAAATTTAACAAGCCTATATACATTGGATTTTGTGTCTTAGATATTTCAAAAACATTTTTATATGACTTTCACTACCAATATGTATTAAAGAAATTTGGACATAATAATGCCAAATTACTATACACAGATACCGATTCATTGATTTATCAATTCAAGGTTAATGACATATATGAGCATATTGTGACGCGCTTACGTAGGTTTTCTCGAGCGCCACCTAATTTTATAGGAAATTAGGAAACTATTCCGCCACGGGTGTTCAGCGGAGGAAAATAATAAAACCAGCAGCTGAACCACGTAACAGCGTAGAGAATAGAGTTAGAGAAGAAAGAAATTTTCTATCTATTCAAAGTTGGTACTCTGTACTTAATTCTTACACATTCTCTAAAAATGTTCGTATACGTTCGTAGATTTCTATATTTGTACAGACAGTTTTAAAAACATCATCCATAAATGGAATATATGAACTACTTGTAGATGAGAATCGCATATGTAAATTCAAATTTGTCAGTTTGTTTTGTATATTTGAAAGTTATTAACGTTATAAATAATATTTTCCGTAATTGTTTTATTAAAAAGTAAGTTTTAAAGTAATGAATCGTTTCTAATATTACCTTGCAATACAATTACAATTATTTTAAGCGACAAAATGAATTTGGGTCTTTGGGAAGAAATGTTAGATATCAGCGAAGAAGAAAGAAAGACTTTATTGAAACTCGAACGTAGGAGATTAAGGGATGGTAGCAATCCATTCGATTTGCCTGAAAACGAATTTAGACGTTGTTTTCGCCTTAGTCGCCCACTCACACGCCGACTTTTCGAAGAATTAATACCACACATGGACATAGGTCAACGTGTTACTCGAATTCCGGTGCATATTCGTATTTTTGGGGCTTTGAGGTTTTTCGCACAGGGTTCCTATCAAAGAGGGGTAGGAAACGAATTCATAATTGCCATGTCTCAACAGGCATTTAGTAGAACGCTCTCGGAAGTATGTGGTGCATTTGAAAGAATTGCCGAAAATTGGATAAAGTTTCCTGTGAATGACGAGGAACTCTATTTAAAAAAAAATGAATTTATGCGGGAGTTTGGTTTCCCAGGCACAATCGGCTGTATAGATTGCACGCACGTCTCAATATTACAACCGGAAGAGTTTCAACATCTCTATTTCAACAGAAAACAATATCACTCTAAAAATGTACAAGTTGTTTGTGATTCCAATATGAGAATCATGAATGTGAAGGCAAATTATGGGGGAGCCACACATGACTCATTCATTTGGAAAAATTCAAATGTTCGTGAATTTTTAAAACAAAAATATGAAGGAGGTGAACAAAATACGTGGATATTAGGTGATAGCGGGTATCCACAGGAGCCGTGGTTAATGACTCCAATTGTAAATGCTCCACCAAATTCACCAGAAGAAGCATATACGAGCGCCCACACTCGTACTAGAAATATTGTTGAGCGTTGTTTTAGTAAGAAATTATAAATAGGTATTTATATGTATACATACACACTTACAAGACAAATGTATTAGGTTTATTAAAAATGAGATTCCGGTGCATTTTGAAGGAAAGAGTGTTGCACTATGAACCCGAAAAAGTAGGAAAAATCATTATTTGTTGCTGTGTCTTGCATAATATGTGTTTATTCGGAAATTTGCCATTTAATGAGGATATTTTGGAAAATGAAATAGATCAAGATGACGGTTTTGATAATATGAATATAAATGGGAACGACATTTTACAAGAAGGAAGAGATCGGCGAAGGCAATTAATTCAACAATATTTTACTAGATAATAAAATCTTAGCAAGTTCAAGAAATCGTGTATTTTTTAAACTTATCGACAACACAACATAAATAATATAATTCTATATAAGAAAACATAACAGAAAATCACATAAATTAATAAATTATAAAAAATTCTATTAAAACGAAAACAAAATTCTAGGTAATAGTATCTATTTTAGTCTGATTCCTCATTTTGATCGTTACATCTGTCAATTACCGAATCGAAATACTTTTTAACACTATTTGAAATTACCACCGAACTTTCTGCCAAAATACTAATACTTTTATCAATATTTTTTAAAATAGTTGTTTGTTCGTCATGCATTTTAGACAAAGTGACAAATCGACGAGTTTTATCGGAAGTTCCTTGTAGTTTTGATTTTTTTTTCGTTTGAATCGACGTTTTAATAGAAGTAGATTGTGGTGGATCACAGATTTTTACAGACTTCAACAGAATTTCATCAGGTACATCGGGTAAAGTTAAAGGTACATTTTCATTAGAACAAATTGGTGTTAAGGGTGGCGGTAGACTAAGTTTTCTACTCTCACAAGCAGCACCTGCTTTTACGGGCTGCCAAAGTTAAAAAATATTTAATTGCAACAAATATTATATATATCTTAAAAGTTTATTTAATTACCAATCCGATTTCTGGAGTCGTATCACCATCAACAGCTTTCCAACCCATAATATTCATTAAACGTTCTTCCACAACTGACAGAGACGCGAGTGTTGATGGACCTCCCCCAGTTGCATTTAATTCTCTTTTTAAGGCACTCGCCTTTGATTTTACTTTGCTCTTCCATCTTGTTACGGCCTATTAATACAATTTTACTATAATTTACATATGATAATTCATATAATTTCGTGATTTACTTACCATACGCCATTTTTCTGCATTTCTTTTTCCGAAACCAACTGAATTTAAATTATTTGCTAATTCTTCCCATAACTTTTGTTGATTTTGTTTGTCATTATCAAATTGAACGAATTTATTTGTGATTATTTCGGGATGGATTTCGGCAAATTCCACTATTATTCTCCAGTGTTCGGATGTACTTTTAAAATCGCGTTCTAAACAGAATTAAACAAAAGTTGATTACAGTTGATTAATAAAAGGACTTATTTATTGCAAAATTCATTATAATTACCCATTTTTCACTAATATGTTATGTTCTTATGTATGTAGGTACCGCCAAAAACAATTTTTAGGTTAAAGAATAAGTCAAGAAACACCATCCTATGTGTGTCTGTCCGCAGAGAGACGAAGTTTAGCGTTTTTACACGATTGTACGTACAGAGTACCATTTAGAGAGATAGAGAAGAAATTTCCTCTCTACGCTGTTACGTGGTTCAGCTGCAGGAGTTCTAGTTTATTTAATTTTATTTTAATAAACAATTATTCCAGGTACAATTACCTAGAATTTTTAATACTTTAAGTACCAAGTCTAAAAAAATTACCTAGATTCGGTTATATTAGGAAAAATGAAAATATTATTATTAATTATTTAAACATAAACCAAGAACAGAAAGCCAAGCGATTAATTACGGTAGATAATTAATAATACTACAATTATATGTACAGGCAAAAGGTACTAGCAAAACGGTCAAGCAAGTTATTGTTAAAAGTTCGGCGGTTTTAAGCAATTACTTCAATATACGTGCAAAGCAGGATGAATGATAAATACGGTGCGATTTTAACGAGCAAAGTGCAAACACCAATGTACAGCGAAAGAAAACCAAGCAAAGCAAACAGCGACAAAAACTAAGCGGCAGCTCACAGAGAGAAATTCTTTCACTACTGAACGTACGGACTAAATTACTTAAACACTTTTCTGAAATCGGTTCCCTAAATTTTACAACACATTTACAGAACAGGGAAAGGAGAATGTAACTACTAGCGGTAAATAGGGGGTCCAGCTAATAGTTACACCGGTGGACAGCACAGAAACATTCAGGGAAGCGATCGCCAGCGGTAAATAGGGGGTCGCACTGACAATCGCACAAATAAACGGCACAGAAACAAGCAAGGATGCAATCACCAGCGGTAAATATTGGGTCGCACTGATAATTGCACACAAACGGTACACACGAGAAGGAGATGCGACAGCCGGCGGTAAATAGGGGGTCGCACCGGCAGTCACACCACAAGGAACGGATCGTACTTTCCTACTTCAGACTAATGTTCAGTACAATGTTTACTTACTTCGCGGACCTTTTTCTCTCCCCGACACAGCCACTTAATCTAACGTCACTTACCAGTATTTCAAATTGAACACTGCTTCGAAAGGCAAACACAATATAAGCGTCCAAACTCGCACTATTTACGGTCCCAATCACGGGTACGGCAAAACAAAACACAGGCGTCCAAATCGCACTAATAATCGTCCCACTTACAGGGAGTGTAACACTAAACACAGGTGTCCAAATCGCACTATCCACTCCACTAATCACGGGTACACTTTTATATCACTTTTCACAGCGGTACACTTTTCGGTTTTCGCAGTCTATCCACCAGAAAATGTTTACAATATGCCACTAAAAAATAAAAAGAAACTTGGGTATATGAAAGATGAATTGTGTGGACAAATAATGGAACAATTTGTAGGACTTAAATCAAAAATGTATTCGTTTAAAGTATATAATAATATAAATTGTGTAAAAAAAGCTAAAGGAATTAAAGCATCAGCATTACGAAAAATTACATTTGAAGATTATTATAATTGTTTATTTTATAACAAGTCAATGAATGTTAGTCAAAATTTAATAAGATCTAATAAACATGAAGTATATTCAATTAAACAGAATAAAATTGCTCTCAGTCCTCATGATGATAAAAGAGTTGTAAACTATATTTATACAGAAACATATCCATATGGAATGTTAGACTAGTTGTAATAAAGTTTAAAAAAAAAAATTGTTTAGGATTATACATATATATTCAAAGATATTTAAGAAATATTATTAGTTTGTTAAAATAAATTGAATGAGAACTTATACATATAAGAGAGAGAGAGAGAATGGGTGAATATAAGAATATTAAAAATGTATGTATTACAATAGAAGAACTGAAAACAATTATACAACAAATAGATGCGATACAAAAATTATTACAAATATATGAAATGGAAGAAATTATTTGTAACAGACATGGGAATCATTTAAAAAGATGTGTATGGTCCAACAATTGTGCAATGAGTGGACCAGATACATGTGAATGTTTCTCTACATCTTTTAATTTAAAACGGATTAAACGTTTATTGGAATGTATATTACCTAAAATACAATTATTAATAAAATTATTATAAATATGTGTGTTTGTAATAAATAAATGATATAGTAATAAAAATTATTTCATGTAATAATTTATATTTAATTTTTAATAAATAAGGAGTGGGGAAAACCAATATATTATTTAATCAATTGAAATTGATCTAATTTTAGTTTTAAATGAGAAATAGTACTAACCAGAAGTAATTTTAAATTCATCATTCCAAAAAAAAAATGTTTATAATTGATGTGCAAGGATTTCAACACACAAACTTAAATTTTATTGTTCGAGAAATTGCGTTTCTAAACACAAAAACAAAACTCTCATGGGTTAAATTTGTTAAATATCCAAATAATTTCCACTCATTAAGTGTAACATTGAAAAAACACATACAATACTCTACCAATACTATACATGGGCTTGGATGGGATTATTTATTACCAGATATTCAAAGTGAAGACATATTAAATATTGAAGAAATGAAATCCTATTTAATTGAAATAATTCCATCTGATGAGGTTATTATGGTTAAAGGATTACAAAAAGAGAAATGGTTAAAAAGATTTTTAAAGAATGATATTACTAATGTGGAAGATGAAGAGCAATGTCCATCATTAAGCAAATTGAAATCACTCTTAAAATCATATCATTGTAATAAACATCTTATTAATAATCTAAATTGTGCCATGGAAAATGTATATTTCATTTATCATTGGCTAGAGTTTCATAAATAAAAGTAAAAGGATTTAAAAAATAAGTTCATTTATTATTATTATATCAAGTTACATACACACATATGTCTCATACCTATATATATATTTTTGTTCTCATAAAACAAGGTCAAGTTCAAGTTTAATGAAATAATAAACATAACACTCATTTAATAATCATCTTTTAATATGAATATGGAGAAAATTAAGAAAAAAGTCACTTTTAAAGAATCGATAGAAATACACATCATGTACACATGGCTACTCGCTTATCAATATTCTCGAAATGGATCACAATTGACCAATTCAGTAATTGATAGAGAACATTTTAAACGACGAATTCAAGAACATTCCCACATAATTAACCCTATAATATTTAAAAAATATGTAAGATATTTGGAACAAATTATATCTCCTATATTAAAAAAAATGTAATGCAAATAAAATAAATTATTTTGTATGATTAAAATGTTTCTTTTTATTTTAAATTCATATTATATTCTATAAAACAATTTATACATACATATGAAATGAATATCGATTATAAATATACCTAAAATCGTGGATGTTTTTCTCCAGCAGAACTCATAAATTCTTTATATCTACATATCCAACAAATTTTATCAGTTCCCTGTTCAACATCATTTTCTACACCACATTTGACACAGGGTACGCTTTTTATAGGATCTGGCATTGTATTGAATAATAAACAAATTAATAAGAAACAAAATATAACTAAATAAATATTTAATTAATATTGTTAATTAGAAATTTTAAACATAGATGTCCACAATTAAAGGTGTTAAAGTGTTGATATCTTGTATAGTTATATGTAATATAAACTGGACCATTTGATTTAAAATATTCTAATATTTCTAATGGTGGTCGTAAATTACCATAACTATCAAAATAGATTATTTTTGATTTATTTCGCTTGTAAGCAGTCCAGTGTGTACCATTATTCTTTGAACTATCTAAATTAAATATTCCACATTCATTTTTATAAATTTTTTTAGGTAATTGATCACGCATAAAGACCCTACGAAAATCTTTAATTTCCATATCCTTAGCATATTGTAATAATTCAAAATTTGTTAAAGGTTTGTTGGGTAATTTATTCATAATATAATTTTCTTTTGATATTACCCTTTTTTGTTTTTTTGGTTTGTATTGAATCCTAAAAAAAGACCATGACCACTTTTATATGGTCTTAAGTGTAACCCCTTTCCAATAGCTATAGATTCCATAGTTTGATTGTGACGTTTAGCCTCCTCTAATTGTTGTTTTGCTTCTTTAGCACTATTAATTGCTTTCACTATTCCTGAAACTCCTCCTGTTAGTGCTCCTAGTGATGAAAGGGCAGCAAATATAGGTATAAGTGGTAAAACTCCACCAACTTTAGGTACATTTATTATACGAGGTTTTCTTATTGTTTTTCCATTAATTGTAGATTTTGCTTTCTTCAAAGCAACTTGTATTGTATCATTTATCGTTTTTGGTTTCACTTCTAAAATGCTTTTTTTAATATTAGAAAGGGCATTTTGAAAAATTTTAATTTCTTACTTATCCTTTTTCTTTTTAAACTTGAAGTTTTACTATGTTTTCTTTTATTTAATTTCTTCTTTATGGTTCTCATAATTAAAATTATTAAATTTATAGAGACCAACCTATCATTACCATAATCAATTCAATACTATTCATGTTTTTATTAAATTTTGTTATAAATATCTAATTTATAGTTATTTATTAAATATAAAACAATTTCTATTTTTGTATGTAATTATATTCTTAAATAATGTTGGTTAAATTCCATTTTTTAAACAATTATCAATTGAATTTAAAAATTGTTTAGTTTTAATCAATGATTCATATAAGTTTTGAATATTATAATTCTTTAAAGAATATTTTTTCGGTGCCCTCTGAACTTTTATATTATTTAAAACTATTAAATCATGTTCAATTGAATTCAACACTCTTTTTATTTTATTTAACAAACAGAGAGATTTTTGTATTTTTCGTTTTGATTGAATTCCAATACCCATTCCGAGGTGTACTTTAGCTTTCATAATTCCAGCAACTCCTAATGCCGCTAAACGTTCACCTAAGGGTGTTGAGGATGATTTGAACCGTTTTAGGGCTGCAGATGCAAGTACTTTATCAGCTTTGTGTCGTTCCCTTATATCTTTTTGGTTTGCATATGCTATATCATGTTCACGACAACTTTCATCTAAAATATTTATACCACGATCACCTCTAGCCAAACGTTCATTTAATTTAGTACCTGGACCACAAAATTTATAACCGGGAATATGTAATTCTATGGGTAATTTGTTAATCAATGAATTAACTAAACCACCTCCACTATAATGATAATATTTCATGATACTTTAACTCAATGTCTATCAATAATAATAATAATAAAATGAATGGATTTTATATTTTTATATTAGTTTCAAATGATCATCCTATATTAATAGACAACTAGTTAAAAATGAAATTCATAAAACAAAAAGTAACTTTAAATATTGAAAACCATGATTTTATTAAAGAAATTCAAAGTAAACATGGTCCATTGTTCCCCACCACTATGCGTGCTATTGTCGTAGGTCCATCAGGATGTGGAAAAACAAATGTAATGATATCATTAATTGATGATATAAATGGTTTAAAATTTAAAAATGTTTACATATATTCAAAATCTTTACTTCAACCTAAATATAAATATATTGAACAACTATTAAAACCAATAATAGATGTAAATTATTATGCATATAATTCTAGTGAGCAGATCATTCAACCATGTAAAACAAAACCACACTCAATAGTAATATTCGATGACGTCATTTCTGAAGGTCAAGATATTATAAGACAATACTTTAGTATGGGACGACACTATAATATAGACTGTTTTTTCCTTTGTCAATCTTATGCTAAAATAAGTAAACACTTAATTAGAGATAATTCAAATGTAATTATTTTATTTAAACAGGATGATTTAAATTTGAAACATATTTATTTAGATCATGTTGGTAGTGACATGAAATTTGATACATTTAAATGGTTATGTACCAATTGTTGGAAAGATCCATATGGGTTTCTTTCAATATTTAAGGATTATAAAATGCAAAACGGTCGATATAGAAAGGGATTTGATCAATATATAAGCTTTGAAAACGTATAATTCATTCATATATAGTATAGATTTCTTCAGTAAAGTTAGAACTGGTTAACAAAAACCTATTCAAAAACTGTTAAAAAGCTGTTAAATACCTGTGTGAAACCAGTTTCATACCTATTCTGTAATACACTGATTCTTTTAAAGGGGTTATCTTTAATTAAAGTAAATTAAAAAAATGAAATCAAAAGAAACAGGTCTAAAAAAACATTTAGTTACAAAAAGAAAAAACATTAAACAAAAACTGAAACTTTTAAAACAGAATGAAACCATGCAAGCAAATTTATTTTCTCCTGTAACTAAACATTTAAAAAACATTGAAGATGAATTGAAAATCCCCCAAAAATTGCTTAAAATAAAAGATGAAAATGATGAAGACGAAAACCTTAATAATGAAACAATCGATAGAATTACAAATAAACACAATATTAGTGAATCGAAACGTTCAATATTAAAACGAATTAATTCAAAAGGTTCATCAAAAAGTGATACTGAGGATAATAATACCCTAGGTACAAGTAGAGAAAATCAAAATGATAAAAAACCATTTAAAGATAGATTTGAGGAAATAAAAGCAACATCCTTAAATGAATATCTGAATCAATATCATGAATTACCAAAAAGATATGTTAAAGCAATGTTGGAAGATGAGGGGGACAATTTTGATCATAGGTATGGAGTTCGATTTAATCCCGCACAAGATAAATTTTTTATTGGAAATTCGGAATTAATCATAGATGGTGCAGATATATATGTAAAGAATAAAAAATACAAAGGTACACCCGGTTTATATGAATTATTATTTAAAAAAAGGCCTGAACATTATTCAGAAAATGATATAAAAAATTATCAAACTATTGTATATAAAACGAATGCATCACGAAGGTTTTATCAATCAAATAAACAAGTTGTTGGTTCCAAATCTCAAAAGTATAAAAATATAATTGCTCCAATAACAAGTGGTAAAGGTTTATTACTAATGGAAGCAAATAATAACAAAATAGATGATGTATTTTGGAATGATATAAATGAGCTAGTTGACCGTTTACGTTTATTAATAGCATCTCAGGCAGCTGGAAATACAGGTCACACAAATGAAATTCAATCCATTATAGAAGAGTTACAAGAAGCTAAAATTATTGAATAAAGTGATATACCATGCAAAGAAAATTTATTACTAGTACAAAAGAACATGTTGTTAATGAAATACATAAACCAGCAAGAATTAATTTTAAAAGACGCAAAGTGATATTAAAAGGCTTAAATGATTTATTTCAAGCTGACCTTGTAGAAATGATTCCATACGCTAAAGAAAATAATGGATATAAATATATCCTAATTGTAATAAATTGTTTTTCTAAATATGTATGGGCATATCCATTAAAATCAAAGTCGACTATAGAAGTTTCCAATAATATGGAAAATATACTAAAAATTTAATGCCCAAAAAATTTACAAACTGATCAAGGGAAAGAATTTATATCTAAAGATTTTAAAAAAATGTTATACAAGTATAATGTAAACCATTACAATACATTTAATGAGAAAAAAGCGTCAATTGTTGAGAGAGTTATTAGAACTCTGAAAACAATGATGTGGAAAAAATTCAATCTATATGGTCATTATAAATGGATTAAAATTTTACCTGAGATTATCTTACAATATATCACTAAAAAACATAGAACAATTGGAATGAAACCAATAGATGTTAAAAAAAAACACGAAAAACATTTATTAAATACAGCCTACAATAACATAAAAATGGTTGACTTTGAAAATATTAAATTTAATGTGGGGGATCACGTTAGAATATCTAAAGTAAGAGGGGTCTTTGCTAAAAAATATTTACCTAATTGGTCTACAGAGATATTTAGAATTGAAAAAGTGAATCTTACTAACCCAATTACTTATTTTTTAAAAGATAGTAAGAATCATGATATAGCTGGCTGTTTCTATAAAGAACAATTACAAAAAGTAAAATACCCGGATGTATATTTGGTTGAAAAAATTTAAAAAAAACACAAAAATAAAGTATTTGTTAAATGGTTAGGCTCCGATAATACACATAATTCTTGGATTAGTAACACCAATATAGTATAATTATGTATTTGATTAAACTTATGTCATGTAATAATGATATGTATATTGTTTTATATTAATATTCTTCAAATAATCCATTGTTTACTCTATAATTAGCCTAGTACACCACCTCCTCCTCTTAAATTACATGTCACCATTTTCTTATGCGCATAATTTATATTTAAATCTCGCGGTGTTCTAAAACAAAATGGAAAGATGTTCTATGTTATTTCTACAGAATTATTTAAATGATCTCATTAGCCTAGTGGTAAATGTAATGTAATTGTAGGTATGTAGCATTGATATAGTACAGGTTCGAATCGCGCTGCAGTCACTAGATAATGTTAATCACTTTTTACTAAATAAATATTTCAATAAATACCCAAAATTACTAATTAACTAATTAATCAATCAATCAATTCTCCAATAGCCCAGCCCAGCCTAGCCTGGCCCGGCCCAGCCCAGCCTAATCCATACCGAAATAAATTCGATTATTGTATATGTACAAGAAAAATCAATTTTCCACTAGTGACATCTATTGGTAAAATGTTACACTAGTTTCCAGTTTTCCTTTTTAAATTTATACCCATCACCAACACCTTTTCTTAAATCTCTTCTACAATACTCTGGAGATGGCCAGCCCACCCTGGCCTTGGTTGGATAAGTCTTGTATGCGTGCGTGCGTGTATGTGTCCATCACCAACCATCATGGAACACATGGTCCCCCTCATACCCATGCATGATGTGTGTGCGTGCGTCCTCATATACAAGTCTTCTTCTGCAGCGCATTTCTTGCAGAAGTTCTTCTTCTTCTTGTTGTTGTTGGACCTCGTCTCTTTCTGGAGATCATCCCCCATACCACACCCTTATTCGATGGGCCCTGAGGATGGATACATGCCATCAAATGGGACTAGGAGTGTCTCACCGCGTACAAGACTTCTTTTGCACTTCTTGTAGAAATTCTTGTAGGACCTTCTGGAGACCCCCCTATTGGATGGTCTCTGCTGATGGCATGTGCCATCAGAAGCGCCATCGGGTCCTGGTATCACCCCAAGATAACTACTAACAGCGATTTTACACTCGAAGACTCAATCTCGACACGATGTCAATCAGACTGCGACTAGCAATCAGATTGCGACTAGCAACCAATCAGTGCACATAAACAGCACAGTAAATCAGTGCTGTTTATCTGTTGGCCAATAAACAGCAACCCTACCCAGAGTTTGACCCTGTGCCTTGTGAATGGTCGTACCGAAGGCCATCGCAAGAAGAAGTTGTCTTCACTTAAAGAAAAATTCATGGTCCGAATCAAATGGCACCATCTCAATGCGAGGTACCGATATTAGTTTATCCGCATTTGGACCCGATAATATTTCGGCAACAACAAAATTAATTTTCAATTGACCCCCAATCAATCGAAGTACGTTGACCAAGCCATCGCGAAACAATCAAGTTTCGCGTCAGCATGACTAAAGATCCCACCGTTAGTATCATTTTATGTGGCGGCAAGCCACATCTAAACTTAATGGAGTTTAGATATCCTCTTCGTTTTCCGTCGAGACAATGGTGTCCGTAGAGTAACATACTCTTTCGTTGGCAGCATCTTGCAGAAACTCCTCCACTAATAAGTTATTAATAGTGTCGCATGTTTCATTCAATGGTGTCAATAATGATTTACTGTGATTTGTATCACAAGTAAAATCCCCATAGCACCACCAAATCAATTCTCGCAAAGGGTCTCCCTCAAAAAAAAACTTCACGCCTCATTTGAAGGGGACCGCGGCACAATTAGCAATATCCACCAAGTTCCGCGAGAATTCATCTTCAACTTCGTTAACTCTCATATTTCAACTTAAACTCATGTGTCGCCTCAATGTCTTTATTGAACGACTGGTAACTATTCCAATCGTAGATAATCCACCCACAGCAACCACAGGTGGTATTTAGCGAAAGTCTCCTGCCAAAATGGTCTTTCCACCAAATGGTTTGTTGCACTCTGTCATGTCTCGCATGAGACGATCGACCACAGTCAATGCACGTTTCTCCATCATCGATCACAGATGATGAATTTAACCTGTTTCAAATACAATCCGTATGGCGAATTGTAATTCACTGATGAAGTGGATTTTTTCACCAGGGGAACAGGTAATTTGAATGCACTATGTGCAGTGGTTCCATGCGGCAACAAACAAGTTGCAATGCTTGTCCATGCAACGCACAAAACTTTTAGGTGTTTCTCCAACACCATGCAAGCGTACAATGCGTTTAGCATGTAAGTTTTGCCTGTCCCACCTGGAGCAACGATAAAAAACAGCGTGTTGACAATCGTCTCAAAGATGCAGGGATATTTGGCAGGTAAAAATTCTCCAGGCTCATATTTAACTCCATCATGATTTGTTCAATTTCACGAAGAGCCAAAAACATGGAATTTTTCATGTCGTAATTGTTTTGAGCATTTCCATGCTCAAGGAAATCTTGCACAAACCGTCTTGTATTCTCCTGCCACACTCGACCAACATTTGTGGAAGTATTCAATATGCAGCAGAGGGCAAACAGTCTCCTCAACTGTTTTGGTGATATGTCGTTGCTGAGGCGCATCACATTCACCACTTCATTGAATAATTGTTCCAATTCATTATCACTGGAAATGAGTTGCAGTGCAATAGCGGCATCCGTAAATGTATCATATACGGTGTTGTCAGTGCCTGTCCTCAAACACTCAAAGGCCGTTGCTCCCCGTACTCTAAGAAGTAGCAATAGAAGAGCGCTCGGCTCTTGGTCCTTTGGATTCACTGTGTAAATTCGCCCAATTGTCTTGTGTTGGCGGACTCGACGCGTGAACTGATGATATTCCTTATTGAAAGGAATCTATTCGTTAAATTGCAAAAAAGTCCATGAAATTGATAGCTGCCTGGTGCTAGAGCAAGAGTTTGATTGTTTCAAAGTCCAGGGTTGTTTTTCTGTGGGCAGAAGTGTTAATTTTTACAGTTATTGTAAAAATAAGAAGCTAATTCCTGAACTTTTAAAAAAAGATTTTACAAAGCCCAAAGATATTATCGATAAGGAATCAGTGAATGAAGAAATTGAGGATTTTAATGGCATTTCATTTGTGGAATATAAATTTGGAAATGACACAATCAGCCTTATTCCCGTGTCCATCTAAATTTATTTAGATATCTAAATTTTTCCGATTTCGTAATTTTTCCGATCAAAATGGCTGACTGTGATTCACAAAAACGATCGGATCCAATTTTTTCAGGAATCTAAATTTTCGGTTCTAATTATTCAGATCGATTGCTATTATTCCTACAAATTGGAATATTTCGTATTTCCATGGTCATTTCCGAATCTAAATGTTTCAGAAAGTCTAAATAAACAATTGCAATTTTAGCAAGTAGTTCTGTGCTTTGCTACGATTACAGTACCTTATTAATTTTTATACATTAAGTGAATTATGGCGTTCTTCGAAAATTTGTTATTATTAGATGTAATTCATAATGAACAATTTGTAAAGGATACGTTATATGTTGTTCTGATTGATGTACGGGATTCATTTTGAAGGGTGATATTTAAATACAGATGATATCTGTGATGTACGGCTTTTATTAATTACTGGTTAACACTGGGTGACTTAGAGTAATACTAACGATAACACTTAATAATACTTAATTAATTGGTTCCCTTAATCCCTTACAGCTAATTATCACAATATATATAGTATTAAGTAGAACAACTGCGAACATTGCCTTCGGTAATGTCAGCGTTGTTACCTCATAATTCGGTGGTGCAGTTTTCCTGCTGATGGCAGTGCAATGGTACGTTAACCTATTGCGCCACTACAAATTAATATATGTATATAGTAAATATTAATTAAAATATTAATATTCTTTAATTTAAAGGCAATTTAACCCTTTTGTATTAGGTTAAACCTGTACAGAAATCGGCGGCTAATATGGGATAATAGTGACCCAATTAATTTGCCCAACAATATTTTTAAAGACATATTCCGGATACCGAAGGAAATTGCGGCCTATATCATCGATGAAATTGCTCCTTTGATGAAAGAACATGATCGAGAAGAATTTTGCATTCCAAAGAAACTGAGAGTACGTTGTGATTAAAAATTTGTTAAAACTGTTAATTGTAAGAATGGGTGGTCATTTATTTAGGTATTTGCCCTATTTCACTTTTTGAGTATGAGCAGTTACCAAAAAAGTGTTGCCCAAGAAGGATTATATCCCATAAGCCAAAGCAGCATCAGTTGCTGCATAAATGAGGTCGTCCCAATTATAGTGGGAGTATTTGGTCACAAAATAAAGTTTCTTATTACAGAAGACGAAAAGAACGTGACAAAAAATGGGTAAATTAAATAATTCTTTTTTAATTTTATATTTGACTTTAAAATTGTTTTAAATGGTTTCGTGGAGGCTAATGGTTGTCCCGGGATTATTGGTTGCATTGATAGAACCCATGTGGGAATCGTAGCACCACCCACAGAAAACGAAGAGGAACCCGGTGTAATTTACTATAACCGAAAGGGTTTTTATAGCCTTAACGTTCCGATTGTAAGAATAAGTTATAATATTCATTTATCTATTAAAAGTGATCACAAATCAACGGTGGACAGTCAGAACCGAAGCGATATTAAAATATATAATTTCGTTCCGGACCTGTAATCCCGCGATGATTTGTGATCTCCTTTATTTAATACTAGGTAGTACATAATTTTTTCCACTACTAGCTGTGAAGTTGACAATTATTGCGTCTCTTAGACAACTGAGAAGTTGAATTTCTCTTAGTAGTGGTTAATAATTTTTTCTATTATTAACCTAGGTTAATAATGGGCAAATTCAAATGTTTATTGAATCCAGGGATAGTTGTTTAACAGAAACTTGTGCAACATTATTTTATGTACCCAGGAGATTGTCTTTTAACGTATTTGCTGCTTGAAATTACCTTACACGAAAAAAATTATTTGAATAAAAATGCCATTAATCACTGTCATTCTGACATTGCTGTCATTCTGACTGATGAGATTCCGTAGCTGTAACTACACATGACGGAAAGAAAATTTTTTATTTTTAATTTTTGCCTTAAATTTGGCTAGTAGTGGAAAAAATAGTATATACACCACGGTGGTGAAGACATTTATAGGCCTTGCACCTTATTCCGCCTTAAGCCCCTCGCGAAATAATCCTGTGCTCGACCAATAATAATAGTCTTCACCACTTTGGTGTATAATATACTATTTTATTAACAGATATGTGATGCCAAGTTAAAAATATTAAATATAAACGCACGTTTCCCTGGATCGGCTCATGATTCTGCTATATGGCAAACTTCGCAAATTCGAAGACATTTAGAAGAATTTTAGCAAGCTGGACATCGCAATTTCTACCTACTAGGTAAATGAATAAACCTTATGTATATCAACTCTGAATAAGATATTTCATTATATTTTAGGAGATTCTGGTTACCCTCTTGAGCCTTGACTTTTAACACCTGTATTGCGACCAGAAGGTCGCGCTATAAATTATAATAATGCACAGAAAAGTATTCGAAACGTGATAGAAAGATGTAATGGGGTATTAAAACAACGATTTCGATGCATGGTAAGGCATCGTATACTTCATTATAAACCCGTAACTGCTGCTCATATTATATATTCATGTGCAATATTGCATAATTTTTGTGTAGAATCAAACTATTTGATTGATATCAACAGTAAGTCTTACTTTTGTTTCGGTGTGTTCTTAATTCAGATATTAACTTTATTTCCAGTTGAAGGAAACGAGGTCGACAACGGCGCTAACGAAAATGAATACGAAAATCCAAATTATTTGGCTAATGGAAGAAATGTAAGGGAGGCCGTTATTAACAATTATTTCTAAATTTAATCTCAATAAATTTTATTTGCGCTACTTATTACATGACTTTTTATTAATTATAATACTGAATAAGTTATCTAACGCCTCTGATAATTTACCCAACAACAACTGAATTAAATAAAGCGATTTATTTATTTGTTGGGTTTTATTTTTCACCTGTAAAACAACTGCTTGTATCAGTTCTGAAAATTAAGAAAATGATGTTTTAATACTTCACTGAATAAATTCGAAGTGCACTACTTACTTGACTGCCTTTTTCGGTAACGATTCGACTTAATTTTTTTCGGAATTTTTTTTTTCTAACTTTCTTACTGAAAGTGAACGAGGAATACCCAACTCTTTTATTTTTTTATTACCGAATATAGTTATTTTACTCATTGTAGTAAGTAATCTTTCCTCTAAAGGATTTAAATAGCAAAAAATGGGCATTCCACCGCCTGTACCAATTTGACATTGTACAATTTTCCTGCATTTTGCCTTTACTTTGCATTCCCATTCTCTAAATGTCTATAAAATTTAAGATGTCTTAATTTAAGATGTTTAAAAATTTGGAAATTCATATTATTTTATACATATTTACCTGTCTCCACTCATTCACTCTTCTTGAGGGTCCTGCAGTATTATTTAAACTTTCACATAGATAATCGAATTTATCGGTTTTAGAATTCTTTTTAAAGTTAATATACAATTCATACTGGTCGGGTGTAGTTTCACCCGAGTTGTGCCATCAATGGCCCTAGCGGTAGAAAGTAAGGCATCTGCGATGCCCCTCAGCCCCTTTTCTGTTGCCACGGCGTGTGACTCAAAAGTATCCAGAACCATATTTCCTGAATTTGCTCTGTATTTCATGTATTGAAAATCATTAGAAAATTAAATAAAGAGGAAAACTACATTTTTGACTCTGACTGGTCAGCTTTTTAAGAATCAATAAAAGTAGTATAATTTTCATTTTTCAGGAAAACTTACTCCTTTTTTTAGTAGGTGGATTTTTAGGTTGTGAGTCAGTAACCTCTGGAACAATTTCAACGTCCTCCCAGTTGTTATCTTCATCCGACACGTTTTCTGGTTCCACAACTTTTTTCTCAGTATTTTTCGGACTCAAATTAGAGACCTTTTTGGATTCATCTGTACTGTCCTGTACATTTTGTATTTGTTCCAGTCGTTTTTTCAACTCTCTTATTACCAATTTTGTAATTTCTTGTTTTTTCTCTTGAGGTTCACCTTTACCAAATCTCAAAATTTTCGATTTTTCAAGAAATTGTACATATGCAGAAAACTGCTCCTTGCTGGCTTCTTTCCTGGTTGTCTAATACATGGTCAATGCGCATAATTAAGTGTTTTGTCAACTGGTTTGACCAGTGCGTGGGAGTACTACTCCAATATTTTGTATGATTTTTATCGAGAATCTCTCTCTCTGCTGTACCGTCAAATAAGCCAGTTCGATTAAAAACGAATTTATTAAAATCAAAAAGCACATTTTGATTTTCTTTTACCCAACACGAAAACTAAATAACATAAAGTATATATTTTTTCTTATAAATGTAAATTACCTAATATATTAAAATTCACTTAATTTGTTGTATGTATCAGTTATCACTTCTATCGCTATCACAGTCAATTGTATACGTGTCGTTCTTTCGCTAAATGTGGTAGTGGAAGTTATGTTGGTTAATTGTCGGGCAGCGGGCAAATTAAAAATTCATATATATGATTTAGATTGTCTGTGTCAGTTCTTGTGTTGATGGCGTTACGGTCTTTTTTTATTTAGATTATTTCACTGATTAGCCTCTTTTTTAAGTTTTGTTCTCTGTCCAGTATAGTCGTGTTATTAAAATTAAAAGTATGGTCTATTGTGTAAATGTTGTTTGATTTGTCCGATGTATGTTGTGTCGCAATCGTTGCATGGAATTTTGTAAACTGTATGTATTTGTTGGGTTGTCGGAACAGGATCTTTTAATGGAGTGTATAGTTTGCTTATTGTTTTTGTGTTATATTGCCCTAATTTGATGTTGTATTTGTCATATATTGCTTGAATTTTGTAGGTCATCTAGGGGATGTGTGGGAAACTGTGGCACGAGGGTGGTGTGTCAGTATGATTTTTGTTTCGGGTGTTCTTGGTGTTGTAGAATATGTAGTTGATTGTTTTTTTTTGGGTAATTATGTTGTTGTAGGATTTTTGTATAAATGTCAAAGTTTTTTTTTGTGAAATGAGGGATGTGATAGGTTGATGATTCTGTGTTGTATGGATTTTACTATGCCTGTTTTATGGGATGTAGGAGCTTCGGATAGGTAGTTGATGATACGTAAGGACGTCGTTGGTTTTGTGTATAGGTCTGTGAGGATGTGCTTGTTATGTCTAATGAGTGTTATGTCCAAGTAAGGTAGTTTATAGTTTTTTTCTATTTCCATTGTGAACTGTATGTCTGGATCTATTGAGTTGAAAGTGTCTAATATGTAATTTGTTTTGTTCGTTGGAACCACCAGTATTAGGTTGTCGACGTATATTTTTATGAGAGGTAGAGTGAAATTGAATTGTTGTAATGCTTTGTCTATTATGTAATTCATTATTATGTTAGCTATAGATGGGGAGGTGGGTCACCTATAGGTACCCCCTTAAGTTCAGTGTAAAAGTCTTGGTTAAATTGAAAGTAGCTAGTGTCGAATAAATGTTCTATTGTTTTGATGAATTTAGTTTTTGTTAGCTTGGTGTATGCTGAGATTTGTGTCCATTGTTTTTTAATTATGTCTAGTGTATGTTTTTTTGGAATACTCGGGAATAAACTGACGACGTCTAGGGATACAAGGATGTGGTCGGGGGGTACGTGTATGTCTTTCGTCAAGTCTACCAATTGTTGTGAATTTTTCAAGTTGTGTAGGAAGGTGGTTGTAACTTGGTTGAGAATGTTGTTTATAAATTTGCCAAGATTTTAATTACAAGTATTGATACAGCTAACTATTGGTCTATAAGGGATGGGATTTGTGTTTTTGTGTGTTTTGGGTAGGGCATATAGTTTAGGAGTTAGGCTATTATGTGTGATTAGTCGTTTGTAGGTAGTTAATGATGATCAGTGAAATGATCCAAATAAAAAAAGACCGTAACGCCATCAACACAAGAACTGACACCGACAATCTAAGTCATATATATGAATTTTTAATTTGCCCCAGCCCGACCCTGACCAGACAATTAACCAACGTAACTCCCACTACCTAACACAGCGAAAGAACGACACGTATACAATTGACTGTGATAGCGATAGATGTGATAACTGATACACAACAAATTAAGTTAATTTTAGTATATTAGGTAATTTGCATTTATAAGAAAAAATATATGCTTTATAACAATCTCTTTCTTTTAGGATAACTAGTAACATACAATCTAGTCATTTACACATAGCAATTGCAATTTTATTTATACAACAAAAAATTGTATCTATCTCTACTCCATTTTATCTATAAAACTTTTTAATTTTAATCTTATTTATTATTTTATATATTTTACAATTTTAACACAACATTTTAACGTATACAAACACAATGACAATGGATGTGACATACATACATATTAACTCATCACAACGTAACAATAAGAATAGGTAAATCTTTATGTAATCTATACAATGCAATATATAAACCAAAACCCATGTAATCTGTAATATATAATGAATAAACTTTTTAGCCACTGAGGAAGCCCAAAACATAGGGCTAAAGGCGTATGGCATAATTTTCAAAATTTAGTGTAGTTTTTACCATACAACTCCTATAACCCAGGATACCCAAAAAATTTACTCAAAATAAGGAGAAGAAATTAACACAAATCTATTATACCTGTAAATATTATCAGAAATCACTATACACGAATGCACTGAATAATTAAAATTCAATAATAATTTCTATAATAATCTTTCAAAATTCTTGAGAGTGATCGTTCTTTCACAAGATTCAAAAACTAACTAACTAACTACAATACAGTTTACGAAAAATGAAACCCCAATTGCGTCGAAAGTAAAGGAAACCAAGGGCCATACATTATGATAAAACGTACACGAAATAACAGCCCAAAACTCCGTCACTTTCCACTTACAATCAAATGGTTTCAAATAACACTTAAAAATCTATACATGTTAACAGATTTAAAACTGCATAGAACATTTTACAAATGAAAAATAATATAGTATTAAGATAATATAATATAATATTAAGATATATGAAAATTCGAATAAAGAGAAACATTATAAGTACATTAAATAAAATCTAACGTCTTAAGCCGGATCTGCCTTAAAGACAAATCCTTGAAAAGCCATTATAATTTCTTAATTGGTTCGTTAAGTACTTTAATTTGACATAAATTTTCATAAGTTTACAATAAATAAACACAAGTTTATGGGATTTTTATACCAACCAACCAGTACTAATTGACTAATTAAACTTTTCAAATACTCTTTTTTTGAAATAGCTTTAGATTAAAGCATTCACAAGAGAATATGTGTGGGTTAGAATAATTCTGCAGTAATTAAAATTAAACTAATAACATTATACATGCTAAAGAATGTAATACAACAGTATAATAAGTATATTTAGTAAATGTGTTAGATATTTGTTATGTTTAGGTTTATAGAATAAATACTTTAGATAAATGTCGATTAGCTTTTTATTAAATCTCACGATCTCACCTCGTTGACAGTCAGTTACAGAAGAAGGATTATTAATTCAATCATGTATGGTCAACCCACAATACATATATCTCACATTCCCCCTTCAAATCATTGTTAATTTTTAAATTAAAATATTTTTAGATCTGCTACATATAAATAATTAGTACACAATGTTTACAATCACATTACATTTATGTCACATATATTTTAGTCTAAATCGCAAACGTAATCTCGGAATTTGGCGGGTCTCTTGGCGTCTCGAGTTGGTCTTTTTGGCTGTGTGATGAGTGGTTCGGGCGTATTATTTTGTGTTTCTGTATCGTCGGGCTGCTGCGGGCTTTCTTGTGCCTGTTGTGCTTCGGCTTCCTGGCTTTGCGTTTGATCTGGTGGATTTGCGTTTTGTCGGTCTTCATTCCGTTGTACCGTCGCGTTTATCTGCTCTCTCTCCCCCTCAAACATTGGTCCACCGATTATATTGTTTTTGGTTGTTGCGTTTCGTTTTATTCCCTGTTTGGTTTCGGCACTTCCGCGAGCTATAATTTGGTTTTGGTGACGTCTCCATATTTGCCCATTGTCGGTTTTACATCCGTATATGACTTTGCCTTCTCGATGCGTTATTTGTGCTGGTTTCCATCTTGGGTGGTTCTGGTTTCTGTAGTCTTTCACCATTACGTATTGGCCTATCTGGAATTTACCCTCCTCTAAGTGTGGTTGCACTGTTTGCTTCCGTTCTTTCAGCAAGCTTAGACGAATGCGTAGCGTTCTGTTGAACATTGCTTCCGCTGGACTCCTTTTTGTTGTCGAATGTGGCATGTTTCTGTAATTTAGTAAGAATCTGGCAATTAACGTTTCTGTGTTTGTAGCTGTGTTTTTCGGATCTTGCACTGCGGCTTTAAGTTTGGACTTAAAGGTTTTTACCCCGTTTTCGGCTAAACCGTTTCCTGCTGGATTGTACGGTGGTGGTGTCATGTGTGTGATTCCATTCCTCTTGAAAAACTCTTGCATTTCTTTCGAAACGAAAGTTGTTGCATTGTCGGTCACGACTGTTTTTGGAATTCCGAATCGCGCAAACGTCTCCCGGAGTAGGATTATTGTACTTTCAGTGGTGATTCTCGCCATTTGAAAAGCTTCTGGCCATTTCGATTTTGCGTCGATGATTAACAGAAATTGTTTACCGTCCATCGGTCCTAAAAAGTCCACGTGGACTCGCTCCCACACTCGTTCTCTCTCCGCCCATGGCGTGATTTGCGCTTTTGCTGGATTTTGTCTCTGTTGCAGGCACTGCTGACACGACTTGGTGGTGCTTTCGATGTCTTTGTCTAGATCTGGCCACCTAAAATAGCTTCTTGCCAAAGATTTAGTTTTGACAATGCCCATATGACTCGTATGGAGTTCCTCCATTATCCTTTTCCTTAACGTTTGCGGAATTACGATTCTGCAACCCCATCAAATGCATCCTTGCTTGATCGACAGCTCTTCTTTTCGTCTATGATACGGTAATAGCTCTGGTACTTGCTGGCCTTGCCACTGGTTTTGTATTTGTACCGCCACTTTCTGGAGTGTCTCGTCTTTGGTCGTTTCTTCCGCCACCACACTATTGTCTATTGGCTGTAAAGTTTAAATATTCGATTTGGGCGTCGTACTCACATTTTGCCTCTTCTACTGGTGCCCTTGACAAGTAGTCTGCCATTGTGTTGTGTTTGCCTTTTAGGTACTCCAGTGTGTAGTCGAATTGAGCTAGAAAAATCGCCCACCTTTGCATGCGTGTTACGTACATTTGCGGAATGGACTTTTTCTCACCGAATAGCGCTAGGATTGGCTTGTGGTCCGTTTTAATTATGAATTTTCGTCCCATCAGATACTGTTGCAGCCTTTTTACGCCGAAGTAAATTCCCAGCGATTCTCTATGCATCACTGAGTACCGTTTCTCTTGCGGTGATAGTTTTCTGCATACGAATGCGATCGGTCTTTCTTCTTTGTTGGGAAATCGGTGGAATATCGCTGCGCCCACCCCTCTATCGGATGCGTCACAGTAAAGTATTACAGGTAAGTCTGGATTATAGTGAGTTAATACTCTTTCTGACGCGATTTCGGCCTTTACCTGTTGAAATGCTTTCTCGCATTGTTCATTCCACTCGTATTTCTTGTTTTTGCTCAATAGGTCGTATAATGGACTGAGCAAAGTTGCTGTATGCGGGATGTACTTGTTGTAGTAATTTACTATCCCCAAGAAAGTTCGTAGTTCTGATATGTTCGTTGGTATTTCTGCCTTTGTTATGGCTTGTATCTTGTCGTCTGTCTTCTCGAGACCTCGTCTCGTTATTTTATACCCTAAATATTGGACTTCGTCTCGGAAAAACTCACACTTACTCAACTTTAACTTCAACCCGGCCTCCATTAGTGCTTTAATCACTTTTTCTAGGCGTTCCAGGTGCTCTTGTCGAGTTTTTCCGGTGATTAGTACGTCATCTTGAAAATTAATGACTCCGTCAATCGGTTTCAAAACTTTTTCCACGTGCCTCTGGAATATTGCTGACGCTGTTGTTATGCCAAACGGCATCCTGTTCATTAAATATACTCCTTTGTGCGTGCTCCAAGCCAATATTCTCCTCGATTTCTCGTCAAGTTCAAATTGCGTGAATGCCTAAGAAAGGTCGATTTTTGAGAACTGCTGACCCCCATTCATAGTTGCGAATATTTCCTCTATTTTCGGCAGTGGATACTTGACTTTCTCTATGAATTTGTTTACACTTGTCCGGTAATCGCCGCAAATTCTGATTGTGCCGTCTTTTTTCAGCACTGGGACTAACGCTGTCCCCCATTTGTTCGATTGGATTGGTGAAATCACTCCCTCTTGTTCCAGTCGGTCCAGCTCCTGCTCGACTTTTTGCTTGAAAACTAGCGGCACTGTTCTTGCCCTACAGAAAACTGACCTCGCGTTGTCCTTCAGCTTTACTGATACTTTGGCATATATGAATCGCCCTAGCCTCTCATCAAACGCCGACTCATACTTTTTGATCAATGATTTTACCTCGCCATCTTCCGTAATTCCTACAAAATTCAAATACTCAAATTCATATACAAAATCTCTGCCTAACAAATTTGGACCTGACGTATCTACAACATAAATATCTAAAATTTTTGACATTTTCCTGTACTCAACTGAAGCTTTGAATGACCCTACTGGCTGTAATTTTTCACCTGATTATGTTCGTAATATAATATCAGATTTTTCCAGTTTTACATTTTTCAATTTTGACAGAAAATATTTATGACTCAGCGCAGTAACCGCTGCTCCGCTATCTAGCTCCATGGTAACCGACGTGTTATTTACATTTACTGTTACATTAATCGGATCATAGCGTTTTAAAATATTTACAAATTTGGTATTGTTTATTTGAGCTACAGTATAGATAGGTACATTGTCCTCATAAATTGCGTCTTCGTCGTTCTCAGAACTCACATCTATATTCTTGACGTTTCTCAATTTGCACACTTTGGCTAAATGGCCCTTTTTTAGACACACGCGACAGCTATAACTTTTGAACTTGCAATTTTGCTTATTTACGTGAACTTTTCCACAACACTCACAATCTTCTGCTGATCTGCTGCCCCTCTGGAATTGACTCTGCTTACCAGTCTGGTTTCTACCCTGTTCTTCCCTTCTTGGTCGGCTGCTTCCTTGATGCGATCGCTTCTGGCCTCTCTGCACCCAATGTACATCCGCGCTCTGCTGCTGCCTCGCCTCCTTCTTTATGGCTATCTCCACCAACTGCTCCACCGTCTTCGTTTCCTCCTCATCACACATTCTGTTCTGAACTGGACCCGGTTTCAGACCCACTACGAATCTGTCTTTCAATATGAAGGTCAGATTGTCCCCAAACTTGCAGTTCACTGCCAAGCTCCTGAGTCTTGCATACCAGTCACTCACTGATTCTGAATCTGCTTGTGACGAGCCGTGAAACTTGATGCGCTCTCTAAAGACAGCTACTGGAGGGCTGAAATGCTTTTTCATCAACTCCGCCAACTCATCGAAGGTTTTTGTTTTTGGTAAGTCCGGAAAACATAAATCGCGCAATAACTTATACGCTTCACATCCAATTACACTCAACAAAGTTGCGACTTTTTTGTCTGCTGCTTGAACAGAATTCGCTGTAAAATACTGCTCTAAACGTTCACTGTAGATTGTCCAGCAGTCACTGTTCGTGTTGAATTCTTGAATGGATCCAACTAAATTCGACATTTCGAATTTGTCTAATTTTGTAGGTTATTGTTTATGTTTTCGTGTCAATATTTTTCCGACAGTTCCCGTCAACCGTGCTCTGTTTTATCGATCTTGATCTACTTATCGACCTCCCACTTATCTGGTTCGCTTCCGGTATTGCACATGCACATGTATTTTTAAAAGTATTAGAAAATGCACTTTTCGCTTACTTTACACGCTTATTATGCTTTTAATTAGTTTTGTCCTCGTCGCCACTTGTTATGTTTAGGTTTATAGAATAAATACTTTAGATAAATATCGATTAGCTTTTTATTAAATCTCACGATCTCACCTCGTTGACAGTCAGTTACAGAAGAAGGATTATTAATTCAATCATGTATGGTCAACCCACAATACATATATCTCACAATATTATTTTATTTTAATACAAAATGTTTAATCATAAAACTACATTTTATTATATGGCATTAAACGAAACATTTTTATATTTTGCAAAAGAAAATTAATGTTTAATATCCGTTTTATCACAACAATGTTTTAATAGTAAAATGAAGTAATATAGGTATAGTATATAACACATTTAACACAAAATCGTAAAAAGTGTAATAATACCTAGCCATATATTAGATATCTATATAATTTAATAATACTGCATACAAATACTAATGGAATTCTTAATTTCATATACATCGCTACCTAATCAAATATATAAGTTAAAATATTATGCTCTCGATGGTTTTCGTCCTCTGGTTAACTTGTTTGATCGAAGATTTCCGGATGAGGACCGATAAATAAAATTTAGATTTTGGCCAACGTTTCGAATTTATTAAAAATTCATCTTCAAGGCTACAATATTACAGATAATGAGTATTAACATGAAATTATTATGATAAAAATACAAAATATAAAATACAAAACCAAAAATTACCTTAAATCACTGTAGAAAACCGAAATATTTTCCGGGTGGTCATTGGTGTGAAAATGTATATATATATAGAATTAAAATTAAAAATTGGTAATAAGTTACGACGACACAACACGTTAAAATCAATGTAAAAATATATAAAAACACACACTTTGAATATAAATTAAATTACAATAAAATAAAACATATAAGTTAAAATTGTCGACGTAACACAGTACAGATTAAAAACTTTTTTTATTTAAAATATTGTAGGTATTCGAACAGAAACTTTCCATTGAGATACATATCTTTGCTACCATCTATTGTTTATAGGCATATTATTGATAAGAAAACTGTGTTAATTAATTAGAGGTTAAATTAAATTACAATATATGTCACTCAAACCGGCAATATCATTTCTATTGTTTACTGTTTTGTCTTTAAATTTATTAATGTACAACATTACCAAAATTAATCTTTTCTTCAAATTACTTTCCTGGGCGAGAATCTTTATATTATCAAAATCAAAAGAGTGGCCATTATCGAAGTGGTGAGTTGCTAACGCTGTTTTTTCTTTTCTATTTTTATTCGACTCTCTACAGTCGTACGAGTGATTATATATTCTCGATTTTAGGTACTGTTTGGTTTGGCCAATGTAGCATTTATCACAGTCAGCGCAATCAATTTTATAGACAATATTGGAACACATGTTTCTAGGGGTATCGTCTTTCGTTTTGGAGAAAAGTTTACGACCAAGTGTGTTCGTAGGATAAAACACTATATTAATCGTATCAGAAGACAATACGGAACGTAGAGGTTGACTTAAACCGTGAACCATAGGTACTTTGTAGTATATTGGAGCATCATTAGACTTTTGTGAATTATTAATATCGTGTGAGTTGTTATACAGTATGTTATTTATAATATTCGATGGAAAACCGTTATTTTTAGCTATAGTATATATCTGTTTGAAGTTTGCTTGGTGGAACTTTTTACTGCTCAGCGTCAAGACTCTATGCTTCATCGATTTAATTACCGCTACCTTCTGCCTCATCTCATGCTCCGAACTGAAGTTGATTGTGCGTCCTGTACTAATTTCTTTTTGGTACCAATCAGTTATAAGGTGTCCATCATCTTCACGAATTACTAGTAGGTCCAAGTAGGGTAAAGTGCAATTAATTTCTATTTCGTGGGTAAATTCAGTGTTCGTGTCAAAAGAATTGAAGATGTTTATGATGTTTTGTAAATCTTGGGCTGGGACTGCCAAAAATAAATCATCAACATAACAAAAAATGAAGGGTATGGAGCATGTAATTTTGGTTTTCACAAACCGTATTAAGTCATCCATAACCAAGGCAGCAAAAATAGGGCTACTCGGCAACCCCATTGGTGAACCAAAAATTTGTTGGTAAAATGTGTTATTATAGGAGAAATAACTGTAATCGAATAACATGTTTATAAGTATCAAGAAATCAGACCTTTCCCACAGAATAAGAAACACAGAAGTACGACTCCTCCCCTTATCCATTGTTCTTTTTTCTATAAGTTTCGACTGAGTGCTAGGCCAGACGCATGTAAAGGATGCAATATACGAGTTTTAAAAACTTAAAGCCTGGTACCCACACCCCACATATAAGAATTGTAAAAACTTAAAATTAAAATAAAAAGTAAAAATACCTTCATTAGATGGTTGTAATATGTATAATGGCCATAGTGCTCCTTTTCAATTTAATTTTTAAGACGTCTGTAAACACATTGTCTTCAAAATGCAAATTACAAATGCGTCTAATCTCTTATTAGCTAAATAGGGAGCCGTTCTCTAGCAAATTCATCCGAAAAACACTACCAAATTGAAAGACAATTTTAAATTCAAAATTGTATATCCACAGTTTAAAAGATTGTAATGTTAGTTCGTACTATACTATTTCACTCGGTAACACAAAATAAAGTAACAGAGTACAATAGAGAACACCAACGAACAGATCATTCACCTTACGTGCGAGTGTATATTCGTTGGTGCGAGACCACTGTCAATTGTGAAAATCTGTCCGACTGCTCTCAACTTTTAACCGGCCAGGCGTCATTCCGGCCAAAAGGGGAGGAATCGTACTTCTGTGTTTCTTATTCTGTGCCTTTCCAACAAAGTGAACGCCTCTATCTCATTCCATTTATTATTTATAGTGTTAATGACCGCTTCTTTGGTTATGTTCGTAAATACCCAGCTAGCACAAAAGTACGGGTAATTTCTGGGCCGATGCCGTTATATCGGCTATATGTCGGGTCGGGGAACAGATGATTTACCATTGAAGGGCCGATTTCGCTATGCCGACATAAAATAAGATCGGCGAGCTGCCGCTGAATAGATGTTGGCCCTACATCAGCGATCCGACAAATAATTTGGATCGGCGAACCGATTATTAGCCATTAATGGGCCGATTTCGGAATTTCCCTATATTGCCGACTTAAAATAAGTTCGGCAAACTGCGCCGGACAGATGGGGGTCCTACATCGGCGCCCCCGCAAATGATTGGTGGTGCGACAACTATATGGATATATATAAAAAAAATTTTTTTTGACACGAATATAATGTATTAGATATATTATATATCTATATATTTCTTCTGAAAACATATAAATTTTTATTAAATTTGATGCAATTTATATAGATGAGATTACCATTGTGAGATTGGTTGTCCCTTAGCATAGTTGGTCGAGGTATCTAGTCGCAGTTGTAGGTCCCAGGTTCGAATCCCAGTCTCGGCAATAGGAATTTTCTCGTATAATAATTGGGTTCTGCGGTTTAATCGAAATCAGGACATTGTCCATTGCAATAAAGTTGATAATGAGTAATTATTTATTATAATTTTTGAATTTTAAACAAATATTTTAATAACTATCGGATAATTGCCTTATGGCCGGCATACGGCCGCAGCGACATCCCGTTTGTGGATCATTTGTGGGCCATTGATATTATTCTGGCAAAATAACAATCGGCCGACATTTCATATGTGTAACAAATGTTAATCAGCCATTAAAGGCCCTTTAATATTGTGCTAGCTGGGTAAGGACACTACATCAAACGAAACTAAAACATAATTTGGTGGTAATATAAAATCTTTGATTTTGTTGACTAGCTCGTATGAGTTTTTAAGATTAAAGTCAAGTGTGTCTTGCAAGTTGTTTAGAATATCGGAAACGAATTTTGAAGTCATATATGAGGGTGAATTTATAGTCGACACTACTGGTCGAAGCGGAAAGTTGTTTTTGTGCACTTTGCTTCCCAAAACTATATGGCTTAGTCAAAGTGCACAAAAACAACTTTCCTCTTCGACCAGTAGTGTCGACTATAAATTCACCCTCATATATGATTTCAAAATTCGTTTCCGACATTCTAAACAACTTGCAAGACACACTTGAGTTTAATCTTAAAATCTCATACGAGCTAGTCAACAAAATCAAAGATTTGATATTACCATTAAATTATGTTTTAGTTTCGTTTGATGTATTGTCCTTATTTACGAACATAACCAAAGAAGCGGTCATTAACACTATAAATAATAGATGGAATGAGATAGAGGCGTTCACTTTGTTGGAAAGGCACAGAATAAGAAACACAGAAGTACGATTCCTCCCCTTTTGGCCGGAATGACGCCTGGCCGGTTAAAAGTTGAGAGCAGTCGGACAGATTTTCAC